>JBANCZ010003535.1:0-12310 GCA_037040025.1 Sphaerogastrella javana | reverse complement strand
ACTTTAAATATTTCCATTATTTTTTTTAACTTCTACTACTTTTTCTTCTTCAACAATTACTACTACTAATTTGATCGCTGTTGAAACGCACGAACATGTGCTTGCTTGTTGGGCATTTGCATGCGAGTCGCTTGTTGACATGCCTGTGCATGCATGTGCATGCATATTGGCTACGTGTTATCGATAAACACCTATTAATAGTGCCTGATTCATAAAACACTCTTAACTTATACACTTATCCCGTTTATACGGCTAACGATAACACGATTCTCCATTCTTATACCGCAACCCGAGCTCCACTTTCAATCGGGTTTTGGTTTCGCATTCGTCTTCGACTTGAAGTTCGATATCGACTTAGCTGTGATATCGATAGCAGCTGGCAGCATCGTTGGGGACAACGGTAAATTGGCAATTAATCAATTGCCCCTTCTGGTATTTTAATGTGACTGCTGCCTATCGTTTATCAGGCACTGAACCAGTTCCATGCCTCATTTTCATGCTCTTGTCATTTCTTCAACTTGTTGTTGCTATTGTTGTTGCTATTGTTGTTGTTGTTGTTGTGGTTGTTGTTGTTGTTGTTGTTGTTGTTTGTCGTTTGCTGTCGCTGTTGATGTCGATGTGAATAAACATACATTGGCGCGTTAAACGACATTAATCAAAATATTTTCAATTTGCTGCCATTAGCAACCAGTTGTTAGTTAGTTGCTCTTACTAAGGCTCCAGCTGCACTTAACGTCTGTCCAACTCACTGTCACTATCACTCTCACAGTGACTGTCACTGTGACTGCCTAACAGTATTCCTCGGACTTATCATATTTCTATTATCCTGGCGACTTCTTCTTCTTCTCTTTGCATTATCTACAATTGCACAGTATCAAGCATTCATAAGTCTATACTATAATTAATTTTTAACAATTATACTATTCATTTAGCATAAGTTTCAAATTCCTTATTTATTTGTTTATCATTCGAAAATTTATAAATTTTCATTAGAGCATTCGAAAAATTTTTTATAAGAGTTTTCCGGGATAGCCTTCAACTCTAGTGCCGAATTTTGTTTGATGGAAACAAAAAGAAGTTACACTGGGGGCTAAATCTGGAGAATACGGAGCTTGTTCGATGGTGTTTATGGAGTTTTTGACCTTGTATTCGTTCACAATAGTAGCTCGATGCTACGGCGCTTTACCGTCGTGAAAAATCCACAATTCCGGTCGTTCATTCCGAATTCTTTAACGCAAGCGCCGAAGTACGGTTAAGTAAAATTCCTCATTGAACTTCTGTCCCTGTGGCTCAAACTCAAGATGCACTTGACCGTGAATATCGTCAATTAATACCTGAATAATTTAATATAATTATGTTTTAAATAATATACCTGAAAACTTCATTTCATTATTTTGAAAACTAGAGCCAAAGAATTAATTTATTAATTTATATATGATATCTTAAAAACTCTTGCTATTTATATTTCGATTTATAACCTTCCGATTGTTGAAATTAAAATATAATTTTATTTAATCAAGTAAATTTCAGTAACTACAATATATTATCTAATGCAAATCTAAATTGAAATTTCTATGAAATTCGAATATTTCAAAGTTCCATTATCTGTGTATTTACTACTCTAGTATATGTATTATTCTTAAAAGCTATTAGGTGCGCAACTAAGATTCCGCTGTTTGTCAATAGTTGGCTCCAGCAATTAGTATTGTTTGATTTTGAAATATCCAGAACGTGATAAATTTAACATACTATATGTTAGATCTAATATATTCTTAATATTTCCTTTATACTCCTCTTGGCTCAACTGAAGTTTACAGCTTAATAGCTGGGGTTGGTTTCAGTAATATTTTTTTTGGTCGTTCATGTACTAAACGGAAGTTTCCAGCTTTTAAGAAAGCAGCCTACCTCCGAGAGTACGGGAATAGTAAATTACCAAATAAAAGAAAAGAAGTAAAACGGTCATCTGGGCATCTTAAGATATGAAAAGATCTATTTCTTAAAAGAGGAGGACTTCTCGTAATACAACCAACTACATTATAAAGATTATTGCAGTTGATGCATAATACTAGAAAAGGGTTGTGGTTCGCAAAGTAAGACCGACAGATAGGAAGATAGGTATGTACGTCGTTTCTCGTAGATCTATAGGGAAAAGCAAAGTTAATCTGGCTAATCGACTCGTTAGAGTCAATTTTACCATTAATTAACTTATGCATCAAAGTAAACCCAAGCATAGATCTACGATGTAGGAGAAAGGATACGATTACGATAGGAAGGTAATGGGTAATTAGGATCCCAATTGAGATGCCATATGTTTATTGTTTTTTGATTAAACTGGCGAGTGATGAGATGTTGTTTTTTTTTTTTTAATTATTTAATTAAATATTTAAATAAATAATTAAAATTCTCAATTTCGTAGATTGGCTCAAGTTGTTAGCATTCGTTATTTTTCATACATTTAAAAGAGTTCATATACCACTGTGCGTGGCGCCTATTGCTGCTGTTGCTGCTGTTGCTGTTGTTGCTTTTGATGTTGTTGTTGTTGCTGTTGTTGTTGCTGTTGCTGTTTGGATTAAATTGTTGCAATTGTAAACGTTGCTCGCAATTTGTCAAGAGTTGCAAAGTGGCGCTTGAGCTGTGGCTGCTGTTGATTTGCCTTCTGTTGGTTCTAGTTGTTGTTGTCGTTGTTGTTATTGATGTTGCTGTTGTCGTTTATGTTGTTGCTGTTGTTGCTGTTGTTGTTGAAGTCGCGTGGCAGCTGCAAAATAAATACAAAAAAACCTAGGCTAAGCACAAACTTAAATTGCCAATAATTGTTGCTGCTGTAGATGTTGCTGCTGTAGATGTTGCTGTTGTTACTGTTGCTGTTGTTGCTGCTGTTTCGGGTTTTTATATACAAAACTAATCACGACTAATGAAAGATAAACAACAACTATAACAAACAACAAACTCGACTTTGGCATTTGGGGTCAGACACGCCCCATAGCTGGACGCCAACGCCCGCGCCCCTTACTGATGTTTGTAGTAATCGTTGTTGTTGTTGTACTTGTTGTTGTTGTTGTTGTTGTTGCTGCTGTTGTTTGTTTGTTTGTTGTTTGTGGCTGCTGATTGACAGAGCTACATGGCCTAGGTACAAGCAAAACTTCAACGGTTGGCGAGGGAGTAAGCCAGAGAGAGAGAAGAGCGAAGAGGGCGACAGAGAGAGAGAGAGAGAGAGAGAGAGAGAGAAAGAGAGAGAGAGAGGCTGAGAGGTAGAGAAGAAGCTAAAAAGCGAGAGGGAGACAATGGGAATGTGTGACAAGGGGGGTGGTGGTAGTTGAATGAAGCCAAAGAATCGGAGAATGAATTAACTGTCCTCGATTTGCTCAAAACGAAACGTTGGCCAAGCTCACAGATCTGGTCATAATAATTTAGCCAAATGTCGTGCCAGCTCAACAGATCGCGACCGTTGTGCAGTATACCCTGTAGATGTAACTCTAAACAAGGTATAATGCATATGGCAGCAAGATTTAAATGATAAATATAATATAATAAAATATCTAATAGGAGATGAAGCCATATAACAATAGATCTAAGAGTAGGGCTCGGCTTATACTTATATAGAGTGTAGGGGTTTCCCAACAAGAGTTTGAGTAGCAAGTTATTTCAATAGATCTTAAAAATGGTAATATAACCCTTCTTGTTGGAAAACCCTAACCGGTAACAAAAGTTTTTTTTTTAAATAAATATTGAAAGAAAATGAGTACCTTGAATAATGAAGTCAGTTTTTACAGATTTAGCTATATAATTGTTTAAACTACTTACAGTTTTTGTGGAAATGCTAGGGTATGTCTTATGCTATCACATCCATTAATATAGACACACATAGCGATTCGTTTATTACTTCTTTCTATTAGCCGCACCTGAAATTCAGGAATTTGTTCTCGTGTTTCTCCTTTTTTGTTAAATCCTGTAGATCGAAAACACTAAAGGGTCGATAAATTCTGTGTAAAGTTGTTTTGGGTGTAACAAGCAGACCTCATAGATTATGTATATTATTAATGCAGATGAAAGGACTTCACTTCCTCTAATTTGGAGTATTATATTATTCACCTTATTTTACAACTACTATTATCAATATCAGTTACCCAAATCGATTATCGAACTTGCTATACAGATCCGAAAATACTGTACTACAGCAAAAATACTATACTGTACCAAAAAATACTAAAGACAGGGTACCTACTGTCGGGTTTCGTCCCTACTTTTGTATATATTTGCAAGCCTAAATTGGCAACTTCAACTAGCGACTGCACCTACAACTTTATTCCGACTATCAGTAGCACCACACAAACAAACAACCAACCGCCCACTAAACACGCCCACTGCTACTTAGCCGCTTCATCAAGCAATTGCTTGTTTCATAAGGCTCTTATTTCCGCTTCCTATTTCAAATGAAAGCAATCATTTGCTCTCCCTATCACTTTCGCTCATTTGCAGGCCCTGTCTATGGGTATTGTACCCACCAAAGTTGAGAAGGCGGAAATCTCTGGGTAGGTGTGTGGCTCAAGCGGTTCAGATCTTATGGCATCACTTGTTGAACCACTTGATGAACCACTTGTTAGCCGCCAGATATCTATGTATATTTAATAGTGCCCAAACATATATCATCTCTCAAGCTGCGAAACCCCATGTGAAGCACCTTCCACCCCGTTGCACCCACTCCCTCTGTCTAACGCTTTTGCTGTGTGTGTGTGTGTGTGTGTTTGAGTTGAGGCTGCTGTTGTCGTTGTTTAGTTTGTCGATTTAATTAATGACTCAGTGAGGTAATCAATTTGTAATTTAATTTGCAATTTTATTTACATAGCAATTGATTTTGATTGTTGCGTTACAATTACACAGCCCGGCGGCAATTCAGGCGCTTTAACCAGACCCATAGCCATAGTTATAGCCACAGCCATAGACATAGCCACAGTTATAGCCACAGTTGTAGCCACAGACAGCGGCAGTTCCAGATACAGCTACAGCTATAGACACAGATACATCTACAGATATGGACACAGTTACAAATAAGATTCAAAGATACAGGCACGCCAGGTTTAAAAAATCAACAACAACAATTTCCACAACGAATGCAACAATAAAAGCAATCTATGAGGCAACACGACATCTTACGATATACGCTATAATGCGATAGTTAGCTTAAGTTGTGCTATACGATATTAGTAGGTCGAAAAATTACTGCAAACTTAACTTATATTAGTATTTTTACACAACATCCATTACGATGAAAGAGGATACTATATAATATGGCATGAAAACAATTAGTTACGATAAAAAGATATTTTAAAGGATTCGATATACGATATTCAATATGTGATAATGTGATACACCCTCAATAAATAACAATGCAGATATGTGATTATTCTAAAGAAACATTAAAACTGAAAATTTATGAACATATATGTTGGTAATACGATATGCTTGTACGATATATTTTTATTATTATTATTTTTTACTTATTATATATTTAGTTAAGCGATTAATACTTAGATCGTACGACGTATTACAAGAAAATACATAGGGGTATTTGGTTTACGGTATACAATATGAAAATATACGATAACACATCATCTTGATGGAGTAGACTATACGATACCTTAGACTATACAATTAGGATCTATTGGGATTGCTTTTAAACTTGTATATATTTGGGTGACATGGAGCGTTGACTATTCATTAGTGAAAAGAGTTGCAAATACATTTTGTTTTCCCTATCGTAATAATGTGTTGGTTTACATTTATTATTAAACGATCAAGCCTCGTTTGTGGTCGGGGTTTTGTTGCTTTATAGACTGGAGGGGACTCTGTCTGGGTTTGTGGCTTTTTGTGATTTGATTGCAATTTGCTTTTGTTTTAGCGCTACGATTGCATACGATTTACATTCGATTAGCAGAGACTGAACCGATTTCTAGCCGAGGGGCAAATGTAGATTGTGAACTGGGCCGGTCGAATGGGGGACCAAGATGTGGGCAGTGGACCAGTGGGGAGGGGGGGGAGTGTTGTGGGCACAGCATGTATGGATCATAAATATAAATAGATGAAATTCCATAGTGGAAGGTGTTAAATGCAGCGCGAGCGCAATTTACATCATCGATTTTATTAGCTCAACGTTTATAATTCAATTAAATGCTGCAAAACAAATGTACACAATTATTATAATTATAAACAAATGGTAAGCGTAGCAAATGTGTGGATATCTTAACTGCATGCGATAAGATTTATTGCATACAAAATTCAGTATTACATTTCGTTAACAGCTTCGACTCAGTGTAAATTTAAGAATTTCTTTAAAAATCTAAAGATATCTGTTAACTTTAACTTCGTTTTTGATGTACTTCTCAGAGACTAAGATTCAGTTTGATCTGAGAATAGGAATTACATTACAAAATTTAGTATAGAATTTTGTCGACAATTTTGACTTAAAGAATTCCTGTAAATTTAAGAATTTCTTTAAAAATCTGTAGATATCTGTAACCTTTAATTTCCTTTTTTAAAGATACTTCTCGGAGCCTTAGCATGAATTTGAGAAATTTTATGGAAAACTAAAAAATTAAATCTAGTTTTTGGTGTTTTTTTCGGAACATTAGTTTCCGTTCAATCTACGAATAAGAATTTTCTAATAAAAGTATTATATATATATATTCATTTCTTTATTCAACTTTCGTTTACATTGCAATCATATCTCTTTTCTTAACTGAAGCTTATGAACATGAAGAGAAGTTGCGCATACGCCATGTGGCACAGCTGATTAATTGAGAATTTGTTATCGCTTCTATATGATCGTTTTGGATTTTGTTGTTTGCATTTGTTTTGGCCAAATCGGTGGCCGCTAATTGTCGCATTTTGTTGATGTTTATTGAATATTATTATGATGTTTATGGCTTTTGGCTGTTATTGTCATGCTGACAAATTAGTTTCACACTTTGCAAATCGCCAAAGCCACAAACAACAGCGACAAACGGCAAATGGCAACAATAACAATAATAATTTCAACTTCGCCCACAACATACAACACACAACAAACAACACACAACTCTGGGGCTTTCATTCATGAACACCATCCGGTGTATGAGTGAGTGAGTGTGTGTGTGTGTGAAGCAGTCACTCCATGCCGCCCTCGTGCCTGGCGCGCCTACTTCAGGCTTCCCTGCCGAAACTGGCATTTGGCAGTCCGCCCACAAATTGATAGAGACCTGAGAGTCTGGCCAGAGCCGCTTTTTGGTACTGCCTGCATTTATAATTAGCTCCAAATTTGTCTGCAGCCGGTTTATGGTCATGTCCAGTGTCTGCCGCTGCCGCTGCCTCCACCTCTACCTCTACCTTTAGCTCTACCTCTACCTCTACTTCTGCTGGCCAACATGTTCGAGCCAAATTGGCGTACAATTCATAAAAATGAAATTTCGATAGCTTTATTTTCGTATACCCTGTACCCATAAACTTATCGTTCAAAGGCTATCAACATTTTAGACTTGGACAGACATTGAAAAATTTTCTACATATATATTAAAAATTAATCTATGAATTTGTTTTAAAACTCATCAAATGTTTGTCTTTTATTAATCAAACTATTCAAACTACACTGAATTGAGTGGGACTTACCTTTCAATCACATTTTATAAAAGAACCTCAAATGTACCTTATAGCTTTTGGGTTTGAACTATTGATTTCTCGGGTCTACATATTCATAATTTTGCCATTTAAATACTACAAAAAAGTACCGATACTGTTGTTTTCTTCAATATTCAAGGTCTAGTGCATCATAAGTTCGTACCATAGGGACAGACGGTCAATGGGGAGTTTTACTTGACCGTACTTCGGCGGTAGCGTTAAAGATTTCGGAAAAAACGACCGGAATTGTGGACAAACTACTCGTGGATTCCTTACGAGGACAACGCGCCGTGGCATCGAGCTACCATTGTGAACGAATACAAGGTCAAAAACTCCATAAATACCATCGAACAAGCTCCGTGTTCTCCAGATTTAGCCACCCTTGTGATTTCTTTTTATATCTTTGAAGACATCGAACCAAATTTGGCAAAGGAGTTAAAGACTATCCCGAAAAACGCTTGTTTCGAGGACTGGCAGAATCGTTGTCATATGTGTAATGGGGACTACTTTGAAGGCGACAAAATTAATTTGGATGATTAAATGGAAAATGTGTGTGTTATTAATCCAGTCTCGGTATTTTTTTGATTAAAGGTAGTTTAGTATCTTCTTAGTCGCCATTCTCTTCACCTAGAGGGTATTTACTAGTTGTGTGTTTCATACACGAAATATATTAAGCTGGTTTTTTGTTGTTGATTTTCTTATTATTTTGATTGTTTTCATCGTTTTTTATATACACATAATTTTTTCTTTTTGTATTTTTTTTTTTTTTTGATTTGGGTAACTTTTGTTTTGGACTTAAAACTGAATTTGTACAAATCGCGTGGTCAACAAATTGAACAACAACATAGTTAATTTGCTTGAAACTAGAGCAACCCAAGTGGAAAAATATATATTTATATGTATACCGATTCTAAGATTTTCATAATTTACTTTTACAATCATTCACTGTAACCAAATTGTATAGTCACAGTTTGAGCTTAATCCAAATCATCGATGGTTTAATTAAATGCGCAGTTTTAAAGTTCTCTTGAATAGTTTTTAGTTGGAAAATGGGTTAGATTGGGTTATTATTATGCAGTGTTATATTTGGCTCGTCTTGGTTTTATATAGATTTTTTATGTGCTTATAGAAGACAATATCAATGGAAGTGCTTGATCTAATTGAAATACTAACATGAGCCTCTTGAAATCTGTAAAATCTAAGAGAATGAAATATCATGCATAGATGTCTTTATATCGTATCTGGAATGAAATGTTTTTAAAATTTAGAAATCTCGCTTCAATATCAGAAAAATCTAAAATGAACGATTTGTTATACACGTAGAAGATGAATTTTACAAATGTATGATATGCATATAATAGAATACTTGGAATATTATCTTTGCTGTATTATGAGGCAATAAAATTTTAAGGTTCTGAATAAATTTGAATCTTCCTTAATTAATAAAATACAAATATGCGAAAACTACCGTCTTGAAAAAATTCTCAGTGATCTCCCAAGGTTCAGTGGGATCAGCTTGAAGGCGGCATGTTGTTGGTGGAGGTGTTGTTAAGCCGTTGTTGTTGTTGTTGTTGTCGTTGTTGTGGATGTTGTTGTTGGTGTATCTTGTTGCAGCAATTAGCCAGCGACACTGGCAAGTGTCAACATGATTTGACCCATTGTCGCATTTGCATTTGCAATCAACTAACAACAACACCGACACCAAAACCAACAACAACACCAACACCGATACCAACACCAGCAACAACAGAAATCAAGCGAATTCAAATTGAATTCAATGTTGAATGCAAAATTGTAAATTTGTTGTGCCAGTCAGACGCAGATTGAAAGGTGACTAAAGATGTATAAAATGTGCATTGCATTTCAATCAATACACCAATTTATATACCTATATTGAACGACAATTTCAATTGAGGCAGACGTTCAATCAATTGGAATGAAATTTGCATGTATATTTAACATTTGTGTCAATTTCATTTTCAGCTATGTGCACAAACGGGCATAATAAGTTTATATATGTTTCGAAAAACTTTATAGACTTATGAATATGCAGCACTTGTGATGCGTATCATCAATCAACGATCATCAATCGTCGATCATCATTGATGGCATTTGCAATTGCATATTCGTCGTTTTCAATTTCAATTTCATTTTCAATTTGCAATCGCAATTTGAATTTTATGTTCAATTTCAATTGCCTGAGTCGACAGCTGAGATAATTGATGATTATGAGTGTTGAGTAAATGTCGTGAGTGTTATATGCATACATAGAGTATATACGATATACGGTATACGATATGATATTTAGATTTACATATGTTAGTAAATCGGAATCTATAGATCGGTATGCCAAGCTGTAGGATTGAATGTGTCGTAAATCAAGCAAACCAATGGTAGCTGGCACAGTTGAAAGCTGTTAGATATCATCTAAGTATTTGCGATTCGTGCCAGTCCAAATGTGGGCGCTCTAAGGTTTGGCCAATTCCATTTGCTCGTATCAATGCAAATGACAAAATGACATTCAACCCCAACTACACCTCACACACACACACACACACATACTCAATCTCTCTCTTTGTCGCCCTCTGTGTCTATAGTTATGCCATTTATGGGCAATATATCTAAGTATCTATAAGATGCCATCTCTAACTGTCAACACGACAGACAGAACGCCAACGCCAACGCCAAAACCAATGCCAAGCGCCACCACTCACACTCAAACTCACATACTCACACTCACACTCACACTCGTAGTGACACTCACACTCAGTTCAATCAGTTTCGAGTTCGACTTCTGCTGGGGTTTGGGGTGATCGATCAGATTGCATACATAGTTTGCGCTTTTGGGCCCTTGCGTGAGACTCTCGACAGTAGCTGGCCTAGAACACAGCCACACCCACACCGATACCCTAGAGATACTTCTGCGGTACCAAACTAGAATCTCTGCTTCTCCCTCTCCCCCCGTCTCTCTCACTCTCTATCTATGTATTTCTCTCATTCTGTGTGGTGCTCTTTACACCACCGAACCGCGCCCCTTTGTTACCAGCAAATGGCGACGTATTCATTTGTTTGCCATTTGCCGTTTGCCAATCAGCCTGTCAATAATTGTCAACAAGGTGTGACTATGCCAATATTTAATTATTCGATTTCATTTGCTTTTCATTCGGACCCCAAAGCAACGGCGCAAACTGCGCAGCCAGCGATGCGATTCAGCATGCGATTGTATATAGTATATACCCTGTAAACAGTTGATTTAACACAGTAGCATAGCACCCAGCTAACTGTCTGTCTGTCTATCACTTGACTCGAAATTACTTCTTAAATTTGATATGTGTATAGATATATAAGTCAACCTAGGAATTCATTTATACATGTATTAAAACGAAATGAAACTCTTTTGTTGAAGTACATTTAATACAGATAATACTCCTCTATTTTCGTAGCGGCAAACCTATTAAACTAGATTAGAATCTGTTCTATATCGATGAACTGTAACATAGGTAAGCCTCTTCATTTTAATCAATGTGGCTGTTTCATTTTCGATATTCGTTATAGATATAGTTTTAAAATATAAATCAAAGTTATATCGTACATTTGCTGTTCATTCACTTCTCATATGAGATACCAATAGACGTTAGGATATAGAATTATTGATGTTAAATGCATAAGATACTTTAAACAAAAATTATAGGGTATTTAAAGGTTGTAATGTATTTCCCATACTGCACTCGTCTTGACTATTTCTCACTGATCTCCTCTCGGTTTAAAGTATTTGCTATATAACTTCTGGTGTTGCTTAAAATTTGGTAAACATTTGATTTAAGCAAGACTTGCCAATTGAATAAAAATACAATAATACAAACTGATCCAGACTAAGTCATATATATACCATTATATATAACTAAATGTAACTATATCGATAAGATAACTTGGTGTTCATGTATGTTTTTCGAGCCTCGTTTGTAGGTCAGAGCAAAAACGAAGTTTGTCTTCAATAAAGCAATAATGTACCATTATACCTTATACCAATACTAAAATGATATATGACTCTAGTTTAAGATGCTTAGAGCCAACAGAACGTTATAATATTTGGTACTTATTTTCCTATACTTGACGTAAGTTCCAGTTAATTGAAGGTATATGTAGAATAGTGCTTATTTCATTGGTTTGTTATGCTAAACCTAACCGTCAGTCGTGTTTGACAAAACCTCAAAGCTGCCACATGTCAATCAACTTTTTATTGGCTTCTTCTCGACATTTAGCCAAAATTGTCGCCTCTTTGATTCCGGCGGAAATCATGATGATATGTTGATATTAACTTTAGTTTTTTCTTCATCTAACCACTCGTAACTTGACTCCTTACTTAAATGGCAATTGCCATTTAAATACATCAATATTATCATCACCATCATCATCAACATCATCATCATCATCATTATCATCATCATTATCGTGATCATCATCATGTTCATTTGTAAATTAATACGCGTCGAGAGAACAAGAACAAGTTCCACATACTTGAATGCATACGAGGTTTGTTTAAGAACTGAATATGTGCATAGATGATATTTGCATCTTACACTCTGTACTTATTAAGGCGAAAGGGTATGCTAATAAGGGTATATATATATATTTTAGGCAATAGACAACCCTATCAGGTTAT
>JBANCZ010003534.1:0-12311 GCA_037040025.1 Sphaerogastrella javana | reverse complement strand
ATACTACTACTACTACTACATATTACACACACACATACACACACATACACACACATACATACACACACACAAACGTTGTAAACAAGGAGCTGTGAATGTAAAATTATATATAACTATTACAAAAATTATATATATATAAAATCTATCTATTATATATAATATATATATATGTACATATAGCTACATACGATACATACATACATACATTAAACATACAAAAAAAAAGAAGCAAAATCGATGTGATCAATTGTGATTGTTAAGGCAAAAACAAAAACCAAGAAAAATGATACAAAAAAAAAAAATATAACAGAACAAATGAAATGATTTGTTAAGTGATGTGAATTGAATTGAAAGAAACACAAACTAAAAGCAAAGCAAAACAAAAATGGCATAGGCAAGTGGGCAATAGGTAAAAAATGATGCATTGAATGGGCTTTTCTTTACAAGCAGATACAACACACACACAAACACAGACACACATACACACATACACAAACACACATACACATATACACACATGAACACACAGTTTAAGTTTTACTTATATTCTTTTCGTTTGTTTAATTACTTTCACATTTTAAACTAATCTAATACAGCTGGGTTTTTAATCTGCATACAAGAAATTAATTATTAAGTTACACACGCCTACACTGAGAATAATTAAGTGATTATTCTAAATGTTAAATGCTGCACACGCACGCAACACACAGATACACGAACACACACACACATACAAACACATCGAACTCAAGAGTCATTTGCCTATATAAACAACAAATAGCAAATTTATATATACATATATATAATAATAATAATAAAGAAGGAAAAATAATAATAATTATAACAAACAAAATAGTAAACAATAAATAGCTTAGTTTTGCGCTTATAACAAAATTTACACACACACAAAACGAAAAATTGCAAGGAAAATTTGCAAGAAAAATCGATGTGAAAAAATGTTAAAGAAAAAATTTGGCTTTTGCATTTAGCATGTAAGCAGTTTAACAACAAATTGATATGTGAAAAGAATTACAATAACAACAATAATAATTATAATTATAATATTGATAAAATAACAATAACATATAGAATTCAAATATCTGATGACAAATGGACATTCAAAATGCCAGTTGTTGGAATATTTATGTGAAATACAAAGTGTGCTTAATAAAACATTAAATGTAACAATTGCATAAAACAAGATCAACTATATATATATATATATCTGCATATATATGTATATGTATGCATATACGTATGTGTATAGAGCCGAAAAAAAACGCCTTAAAACAATTTTTGTGAAACAATTTTATGATTATGTATAGAGAAATGCATATAACATACAACCAACAACAACAAGATGAAATGGTATATAAATATAATGAAAAAAAAAAAACAAAAATACAATGTGAAATGTAAAACGAGTAAACGATTTAATTGTTATAAGTAAAACAGGAAACAAAAAACAACTAAATTTAAAAATATATTATATTAAAAAAAAAGTAAAAAAAAAACACAAAAAACAACCAAAAATTGAAGCCTTTTGCCTTTGCTTTATTTCCATCCAAAAGAAAAAAACCTTTCATCTCTTGAACTTTTTCAGGCTTTACATCGTGAAAAAAAACATAAACTAACATAAATTTTTCTCTTCTTCTAGATGCTGTCGCTGGATCTGTGCTCTATATAGATATATACACACATACCGCTTGGCTATAATGTGAGCAGCTTTTTGTGATCAACTCTAGCATCAACTATATAAATTATATTGTATTTTTTTTTGTCTGAGCTGAAAAATGAAATAATTTAATTGATACAATACATATATATGAAATGAACGTACTAAATATATACATAAATTGATAAACCTATGTATTTATTGCTGTATTGTTGTAGTTACTTCGATATGCACCGCAAAACGACACCAACAACAACAACAACAACAACGACTACACATACACATACACATATAATACATATATATACAAATTAGATGATATTGTTATTGTTTCTTATATATTTGTCTATGTTTCTGTATATATATATATATATATTTAATGATGCTTCTCAAGCTAAGGGCTAAGTGTGCATAAACGCCGGAATTACATACATACATATACGAACATATGTGCTTGTCATCATCATCATCATCATCAACATCCTCATCAACAACAACATCATTTGCATCTTCATCAAACGGGAAACAGTCATAGATCTATCAACAACGCCTACAACACATACAATACCAACAACATCAACATCATCAACATCATCAACATCATCATCAACAACAAACAAAAAATAGTATCTAGCGGGTAGTTAACATTAAGTACTATTACTTTCATTCAATATGATTTGATATACAATTTTATTTCAATATTTTTAAACTAAGTTTAACAACTTTGCCATTAGTTTAATATAAACTCTATGTTATAATTGTGTTCTTTGCCTTTATTAATTTGTTACTTGTTATTGTTTCTTTGTTCTCGTTTCTTTTCCCATTTCTTTACATTGTCTGCACACACACACACCAATACACACAACACACACGCACACACACACAACACAAACCAAAAAAAAAAAAAAACGCAGACATCTATCCCATTCTGGGCAGTCTGCTGGGCGTGGATACATCGACGCATGCGAATGCCAGCAGCAGCCATGATGACTACTACGGCTATCTCAGCAACAACAACAATAACAACAGCAGCAGCAACAGCAACAACAACAACAACAACAGCAATAGTAACAACAATAACAACAGCAGCAGCAACACTGCAACAACAACAGGCAGCGGCAACAGTTTGCTGCACGCTGGACACGCGAGCAATCTGTCGAGGGATGCGTTTATGCAGTGCAAACACTGCAATCGCTACTATAAGTCACACCAGAAACTGCAGGAGCATGTGCGCAAATACTGTCTGAAGCAGAAGAAGTACAAGTGTGTGTCCTGTGAGTATCGGTCGCGTCGCAAGGATCATGTGCTGCGGCATGCGAAGCGCAAACATTGCCTGCTGTATGAGCATTTGCGTAATGATGAGGAGCGTTTGTATCTCATACGCAATGAGGATGATTTGAGTAATGATGAGCAGGATAATGATAACGATGCGGATAATGATAACGAACAGGATGCGGAGGATGTGGAGGGCGGCGGCATGGATAGCGATGTGGCAGCCGCATTGTGTGAAATCAATTTCGATTTCGCTGGACGTGATCTAACCATAACGGCTGTGCCGGCAGTGCCGCAGGAGAGCGATGAGGATGACGATGACTACGATGAGGATGCCTAAGGAAATAGAGCGAATGCGTGAGAGGCGTTATATAATAATATATATATATATATATACATATGTTTTTATTATTATTTTTGCAATGTTTACCAAATGAATACACATTAGTTGCAACCTGTTGCACAGTTTGCAGTCAGGCTAACTACAACTACCTCCAAAATATTTGTATGTGCAGCGCAGCGGCTGCAACAGCAACAAGAGCGAATTCATAGCTTTTTTTCTTCTTATAACTACCTATACATACATATATATATATATACCATATACCATACCATATACCATATACAATATGAACCATAATCTTAGCCAGTTTTTTATTGACTGTGGCAAAACTTAAGCATGTCACATTCCTGCGCACAACGCACAAATTTACTTAAACAAAAGCAACAGAAAATCCGATTTGAAAGTAATCGTAGAACTATATCAAATCAATCTATAAAGCTCGACCTACACGTGACAATTTATTTTGTAATCCATTGCATTTGCTATGCTCTGCCGCACAAGCGCAGCATAGTCTGTGTTTCCTTTACAGTTCAGGCATTTTTCTGTTTTTTTTTTGGGAATTTTTTGTGAGTTTGATTTGTATTTTTGAAATCCCTTATCAATTTCTGCTTGCCTGTTCAGTCGATTGTCACGTGTAAACAGCTCATATTTATCTCTGCATACATTCCTTTGAATTTTGTAACTTCATATATATTTTTCTATGTTTATAATTTGTATGATTTATTATTTGGTAAATAACCAAAATCAGTTATTTTTTTATTTGCTTGATCTTGCGTCTATCCTATATAGTTTAAGCAATAATTTTGGGTCTCAGACCACTTAAGTTAAATTGTTTGCGCAAGTATGGAAGTCTGTGGTGGGTTTGGTGTTCTGAAACTCCCCAATTTCTCTCGATAGAAATACACATAAATCAAATCTCTTATCAAATCTTGCCAGCAACAACAAGGAAAATAAAATATGAATATGAATATTGTTAACGAAACAAAAACAAAAAAAATGTAAATTCAAGTGAAGCATGTTATAGCAAACAAAGACTTAAAACGCCATTATTTGCCACATGTATGAAATATGAAATGAAATATATATATATATCATACATACATATATTGCTCAGTTATATAGAAATATGAAATATGTTTAAGTACAGTATGTATTCGTTGGATGTTCCAAACAAACAATTGATCAACTGCTGCAATTGTAGTTAAAAATGTTAAACAGAATAACTAAGTTGTGTACATTTTTTATACCTATATCTCTATAATTATATAAATCTATATATACATCTACATCTATGTAAATGCAAAATAATTAAGAATAAAGCATACCTTATAATATAAACGATGTTCCCCCCTGTTTAGTACAGTTTGTGCTGTAGCTGAATTTTTTGTTACATTTCCTATATGATTTATATGTTTTTTTATGTTGATTCATCAATCTTTTAATTTCTTATAGCTACTGTTAATTTCCCTCAAATCAAACACACACACACTCACACACGCACACATAACAAATAGAAGCACAAAAATGATTATACAGTTCGGACGAGCAGACACACAGCTGCAATTTGTTATGTAAAAATGCTACAAGTAATTATAAACCTGCCATATAAATCCTTTTAATACCGAATATCCAATGATATATTAATACAATCTCTACTATTACTTCTATTTTACAGATGGCTACTGGACCATACTGGAAACAGTGCCATACTCCATAGCCAGTGGCACGAGTCATCATCAAACACTGAGCACCGCCCAATCCCTGAGCTCGGGCAATGCCAGCAGCCTGTTGTCTGGCGCAACGGTTGTGGTGGAGCTACCGCCGGATGATTTGGGCAATCCAGTGGGCAATATACAGTATACGATACCCGCGTTGACCAAGAATGCCACCACAAATACAAACACAACCAGTTTGCATAAGCCACAGGCCACCACCATACAAATTGTAAAGCAGCAAACGCAACACCAACACCAACACCAACACCAGCAGCAGCAACATCAACAACATCAGCGACAGCAACAGCAGCTGCAGCAGCAGACACGTCAGGAGTACATCAAAATCGACACGTCCAGGCTAGAGGATAAGATGCTGCTGCGTGATGTCATGCAGTACGGCGCCAGCAGCATCACAATGACTCCAAGCGCAGCCAGTGAGGTCATAACAACTACAGTTGTCACAGCTCATGATTCGGAGCTGATGCTCACGGATGCCGATGAGGCTGAGCGCGAACTGGAACTGGCTGTCATTAAGAATGATCAGCATGAGCAGCTGCTGGACGATGCCGACGTGGATTATGTGCACAAGTTGGATCAACAAGAGCAGCAGGAACAGCAGCAGCCAGAGAAACTCTATGTGAATGGGTTGAGTGGTGTGCATGCCACACTGTCGCTGCAGCAGGTCAATGAGATGGCCATCGATGAGGCCAAGTATGCGTGCAACGTGTGTGGCAAGACCTATAAGATCAAGGGCTCGCTGAAGCGCCACAAGAACTATGAGTGCGGCGTGGAGCCCACGCTCAAGTGTCCCCATTGTCCGCACAAATGCAAATACAAATCGGATTTGCGTAAGCACATGAATCAAAAGCACTCGGAATCGGGCGAGTCGCTGATAATGAGCAACTAAATCGATCTAAAATGGGTTTGGGTTAACTTTACTTAATCTACTATATATGCGTTAGCATTTGTTGTTGTTTTACTTTTAGTCATAGGGAATTAAGTACTCACTCTAATACATATACTATATATACACGTTTCAATCGTATTATTTTAAATGAGAGTGTAGTGTTGTAATATAGCCAAAGATATGATCTCAAAATATTATAATAATTATTGAAGATTAGCTAAATAAGTTTTAAACGAATTTCTTAAGCCAAACCAAAAATATTTGTAATAATCTGGGGCAAAGTTATATTAATGCTCAAACAACACCAAAATTAAACAAATGTAAGTACACATACTAATATACTAATATTAACAAACACACACACACACACACGTACAGACTATACGTAATGCAATATACAATATATAAATCTATATTATATAGTTTAAACAATCGTTAGTAATTTTAAACACTGTATTCAGTACTATAAATGTGCAACAAATATATCGAATGAATTGTATATGAACTAATTCAAATAAATGTTTACAATTTATGACATTTATGCCATTTAACACAATTATTTGTATATTCTTATTAATGACTTTCCAGTGAGTTTTCCATGCATATTATTAATATGGTTCTCTTTCTTCTAGGCGCTGCTGCTCCACAACTTGGCCGGAACAATTCTAACGACAAAAGGTCCATAATTAAAATTATTTGGAAATTAAATACGATGTAATTTGTAGCTAAACTGAAGTGAAAACTTAAGAATTAATTAATTTGCGCCACATTTACTTAAACTAAAACAAATCGAGAATAAATGTAATTGTACAATTTATTGAATATGTAATTTTCATCACCCACACACAAAATAGGTCTCTGTCTGTAGGCAAAACTATTGTATTGATTAACGCCAAAGCATTTGTTGTATCTCTCGTTTATCGTCTTGTTTATTCATAGATTATATGCATCATGGACCCAAGAATCGATTGTTATGCCAATGCGGCAGGTACTACAACACAGAGAAACGCCTGATGCTGCATCAGCAAGAGGAGTGCCAGGACTTTAAGCGTTTCCAGTGTGACTATTGCCTCAAATGGTTCAAGCGTCGCTCACATTTGAATCGGCACAAGAAGCTGCACTTAGCGGATGCCGACTGTACCTTGAAGCAGCAGCAGCAGCAGCTGCAGCAGCAGCACAGCAACAACAAACAAGCAAAAATAACAAAAAATACACGAAATCGCAATTCAAATTATCAACAGAGCCCATTCGATCCCATGGAACTCTATACGATCGTGAATGAGGCCGATTATGAGTCAAGTTAAAGGCGTTGCAGTATTGAAATAGTTTATGTTATTGTTTTATCATTTTAACAGTTAAATTGTAATTTAATCTAATCTATTGGACAAGTTAAACTCGTTAATGCCAAAAAACCAAAACCAAAAATATAAATAATATTTAATTTTTTATATATATGAATGTGTAAATAAAACGAAGAAAGAAACACGCATATGGAAAACAATGCATTTCTTTTTTTTTTTAGTATGTCATTATGCTAATTACTCTATTTCGATATACATATGTTTTTATATATTTTTCAATGTGTTATATATTTATTGTAATTTATTGTATGTGTAAATATATGTGTATGCTCCTGTTTATGCATAGGGCAATCATTTATTTATATACAAAAACTACCTTTTGGTCAAGGTATTTAGTTTATTTTCTTTACTTTTCATTTAGAAATAATTACATTTTTTATTTGTGTATTTTTATTTTGATTTTCTTTGCGTTTGTTTTGTCATTGCAGTGAGCACAGTGCGCAAATACAATCTGCGTGGTCAGGAGCCAACAACATCGAAACTATTGACCAAAACGAGGCCACGCAGTGAGAACGATGAACCGCCCACACAACAACATCATCCACAATTGCAGTTGCCCCACAACAACAACAACAACAACAACAGTAGCAGCAGCAGCAGCAACAGCAGCAGCAACAGCAATGGCAATGGCAACAAAAAACCATTGGTGAATAATGCAGATGCCATGATTGCTTTGCAGCAATTGGCCTCCATTTCAACGCCGCGCAGTTTGCAGCATTTGGTGCCGCATTTGCCACAGAATTTGCATCTGGACACGAGCAACCTAGTGGCCGGACGCAAGCTGCCACGCCAGAGCTCGAAACGGACGCCACAATATGAATCGAATCGTTGCCCACTGTGCGCACGTGTCTATCGCTCTCAGGCCTTCCTCAACGAGCATATGCGCAAGGAGCACTCGGTTTTGATATAAGTTAGACTAGTTCTATGTCAATATGATCAAGTAATGCTAAGGCTATAGGTTTAAAGCAGCTTAAGAGAGTTATATAGTTATACAGATACTAATACAGATATATTTACAGCTATTGCTACATTTAAATCTAGTTAATTTCATTTTCTACTCTAAGCATTTGCTCTGAAGGTTTTCTGCTAGAACATGTTAGGCAACATTTAATTTTTCAATATTCTATACCACTGTGCAGCTTATTATTATTATTCGTGTTACACGATGGCAAAACTATCAAAATTTTATAGTTAAACATATCTATACATTATAATTACAGATACTCACTGACCTACTCAAAATTTATGTTAGTTCAAGTCTACGAAACAGAGCTGAAGGCTGAGTTAATTGGATTCCAGAGAAAAACAAAACTGCTCGTTGTATTGTTAACATTAAAATGCGAACATATTTACCAAATTGAGACCAAAAATTACGTATAAACTGAAACAGCTCATCAAATTATGATATCTTTACTAGTTCTATATATACACATAGTTAGCGATATATTCATATGATATAAGCAAACAGCCAAAACTCGCTTAGAATTTAAGAGGCAATACATGTATGTATTTTTTTCTTTTGGGAAAGCATCCGCATCGGGGTTTTTTTTTCATGCATTTTGCGTTAATGTTTTTGTTTATTATTATAGAGCATAAGCATACATTCTTAGATTCCGCATATAAGTCATTAAGCTATAGTTATCTGAGGACCAAGCGTACGTTCATTTTTTATACCGTATTGCAAATAAAACAAAATGATAAAACACCTGCCAAAAGAAACGTATAACAGTGCGAATTTTTTTTATGTAAAACGGAATAATGTAAATTTTTTATTTTTAATTTCATTTTGAAATTTTTGTTTTAGTGCATTGGAGCTCAGTCTTATATAAGGTGTGTATTTTTTATATATATTTTGTTTCTTAATTTAATTTTATTTTTTTATTAATTTATACTTTTTTCTTTATTTTTTCTCTTTTCAGCTTTTGCTTTATAACGAAAAGGGTTTGGATTTAACTGGGTAATAATCTGGTAAATGGAAATGTTTTTTACTTATCAATTTATGATATCTTTATGATGAATTCATACAATCTTTAGAATACTTATATTTTCTTTCGCTCTAACCACTGGCAAAATTTCCTCGTGCTCGAACAATAGCAAATACCTTTCGTTTCGTTTCGCATTTCAATATTTTCTGTTTCTACAAATCCTAATCCTAATCCTTTAGGCCAAACAGGTTTAGGTCTATTGTCCACACGAAGGGTGGGTTTTAGCCATTTGGAAAGAATGCATTGACTAGCCTAGTATACTATAGTCCCTGGTATGCAGGAAAATTGGCCAACCACAAAGCATAACTAACTGGACTGTACTCTAACAGAATCCTTATCTGTTGTCATATCTCTCTTTCTCTTTCATTTTTCTCTTCCACTCGCCCACACACACAAAAACATTTGTTGCACATATAAATCACGTATTGCTGCACTCAGAGTTTTTCCTCTAAAAATAAGTTTGCTCTGTTTATCATTTGGCTCTCTTTTGCCTGCTCTCGTTCTTTCTCTCTCTCTATCTTTCTCACTTTATCTCTCTCTCAGTCCTTATATTTATATATATATCTGTATCTGTATGCTATGTTCGTTTGCCTGTGCAGCGGCTTTTAGTTTTGCTTTTCCTTTTGCTTTTGTGCTTCCCACGGCGCGGATTTTCAATAGTTTTCCATTTGCCAATGCGCAGCCGTGCATTCGCTGCAACCGTTCTCGTCGTTTCTCTTTTGGGCTTTGCCTTCGCAAAGTCCAGCAAACACAGGATACACAGCGCAGGCTACAGCCTACAGATACAGATACAGCTACAGATACAGATACAGATACAGACACAGAAACAAATACATGTATGTATACCTATAGATACATGCAAGTTCCATGGTTTAACAGGCGCTATCTCTCGCTCTCGTTCTAACGCTACCCTTCTCTCTCACTCAATGCATTTCCATTGTTCTGAAGCTATTTTTATTTTTGGTGAAGTATTCCTGGAAGCGTCGCATATGCTGTGAGCTGTTTCTGCCTGTGTGGAAGAGGCGTATATAATTGTTTATTATGCCTTTGCTACGAATTCCTTAAAAACGCATTATGAAATTCTACAGCAATTAAGGCCAGCTTTTACTTTATGTAACAGCATTCAAGCTGTATTTTTTTTTTATCAGCTGCCCCGTACAGTCTTTTTGAACAATGTCAGCAATTACATATCCCTAATTGCCAAAATTGAATTAAAAGTATAAAAATAGTCTGTTCTTTTAAAAAAGGAAAAGTCAAATTAAAAGTACCAATATAGTCTGTTCTTTTTTTAAAGAAGCACATTATTTTACTTAGTATCTAGATAATTTTGTGGCATATTATAGTTTTCGAGATAAATTGATTGTTAAGTGTAACTATAGTTATCATGTGACTGTAACATAATTTTCCAGATAATCCGTTATCTTTCAATAAGTACCATAACTATTTTGATACACTTCGAATTCTTCTACATGCTTTTATTATTATAATTGCCCAAAAGTATTATAGCATCCGTTAGTAATATGTTATATTATTTTCATTTAAATTTTATTCAATTTTTTTAGATTTTAAGTAACACATATTATCTTCAAAAAAACATTTTTAAGCCCATAACATTGTTATAGTTTGAATTTCTAATGAATTTTTACATTGTGTATATCTTATATGATAATTAGATAACATTTTAAATACTTTAAATTAGTTATGACAATAACATATTCGAATTTTGATTGAATTTTTACATCGTTATAACATATATTATCTTTAGATGACATTTTTAATCGCTTAACATAGTTATGAGAATAATTATAGCCATAACATATTTACAGTCATAACATATTTATAGTCATAACATATTTATGGCGATAACAGATTTATTGCCTTAACATTTTTATATACCCCCTTAAATGATTTCCTTAACAGTTAACACACTTTTCAATTTTCAACCTTGATTCTGCTCAGCTCTGGCTCTACTTGCATTTTGAATGTTGACCTTGAAACATATATCTGAGCATTTGCCAACAGCTGTAGCTGTAGTAAAAGAAAAACACCCGAAACACCACCGGAAGCTGTTCGCTCACACAGGGAATGGATAAACCCACACACACACAAACACGCATGCGTACATACACACACACACACACACACAGACGAACACAAACATAGCCACAGCTAATGTTCGTCAATGCGCCCGCGCAAATGCTTTCTCTCATGCTCGCTTTCTATCACTTACTCTCTCAAACTCATTCTCTCACTCCTTGTTTCCCTTTCGTACGCTCTCTCCCTCTCCCTCTCTCTCTCTCTCTCTCTCTCTCCCTGTCCCTCTCTCCCTCTCTCTCTTTCTCTTTTCACTTATCGCTCTCTGTCAGCCCACACACTCTGAGCGTAGAGCTCTCTCTACAGAGAAAGTTTAGTGTATTTTGCCTGGAACATGATCCGAAAATAGTAAAAGGAAATGTTCTGTTGCTCTTAGGTAGACGAAAGAAGCCTTAAAACAGAGAGCTGAAATGGAATGGAAAATGTGCAGAGAGTAAAAATAAATCAAGGATCGAGGCCTTAAGCCTAGGGTACACTTGCTGTACAAGCAGCAACAGATACAGACACATACACACAGATGCAGATACATAGATACACAGATACACACACACATACACACACGCACACAAAACACACACACACACATACACATACGTATGCGTACATACATACATGCATTCATATGTTTACGCTATAGAGCATAACAGAAAAACAAAACAAAAACACACACATACACACACACACAGATGTTCACTCACACACACACTCACACATATACAATCGCGCATGTGTATGTAGAAGATGTTAATGTGGAAACCCGACAAAGACGCAAAAGACGCAAAGACCCGAAAAAGTACAATGAACCTTCTTCAAAAAAAACTTTGCTGGATTAGCGACAGCGACGCTGGCAGAGGCAGAGGCAGAGTCAGCGACGCAGCATTGTTGCAATAGATACAAATACACACACACAATCACGCGATCAAACATGTGTGTGTGTGTGTGTGTGTGTGTGTGTGTGT
>JBANCZ010003533.1:0-12314 GCA_037040025.1 Sphaerogastrella javana | reverse complement strand
GGGCAAAGGCTGGGCGGGGCAGCGCTTGTAAGCGGGACTAACGCGTGTAAGACGGTAGCACTTCCCTAGCTGTAACCAGTTCCTGTCCTGCCACAGCCACAGCAAGAGCAAGAGCCAGAACCACGTTTGCGTGCGCATGCAACGTCAGGCTTCGTTTTTAGTCCCAATCGCAGTCCCATTCCCATTCCCATTCCCAGGTGCACGTTGCAGTGGCAGTGGCAGTCATAGTCTCATTGTCAGTCCCTGAGCTGCACACTCCCCTGCCAAGCCTGGCCAAGACTGTGTTTCTGCTGCCTGTCGTCGTGTCTAAAATCAGTTCTAAGGGCCATAAATTGTAGTGTTGCTTCTTGTTGCTGTTGATGCTGTTGTTGCTGTTGCTGCTGTTGTTCCTGTTGCTGCTGTTGTTGTCGAGTGTGTGTATGAACAACAAAGAGTTAACACTGGTAGTCGAAAAAATCTTGTTTAATATTTGGACTTAGCATTCGTTGTGAAGTGTCTGGAGGCTTTTCTTTTGTGCCTCGCCTCACTCCAGGCTGATCTTGCCAGTTGAAATTTACTGTTTAGCGTAAAAAGTTAATTTATGTAGCCTGAAAATAGTACAATAAATAGCTTAACATAATTCCATTAGGTCGAAAGCGTTAAATGCTAAAAAAAAAATATAAATATATATATTTTATGATTTCGATTATGCCTTTCATTGTTTGACGTAGTGGCAACGCTGTCAGTTCATTTCAATTAATCGTTTTCTGCGAATATCAATGCGATCTGGAAATCGATAGGCATCTATCGAATGTCGCAAATATCGCTGCAGCAATATTGTACGTAATAAGAAAATGAAATCAAAACGACAGCACAATATTAAATTACACATTATTAAGTACAAAAAAATAATATTATTAGTACAAAATAAGTGTAATAATAGGCTGCAGTACGTCTATTTTTTTAGTACTTAAATCAATTAGAATAAATCAGCTGGTGGCATTTATTTTCAGCTAGCCAATTTGTACAACTAGGATTATGATTGCTAATAAAGCCATGCCAAATTTGCGGCAAAGGTTTAATGTTTTGATTAGTAGCAACAGTCAGACTCAATTATCCAGGCCCATGGCGCATGGCATAGTGGAGACTTCTAAGGACGGAGCAGGTGTTGCAGCCAGTTTAGTCTTGGCCTCTGCGACTCGAATGCATTTCAGATTTGGCATGCTTTCGTCTTGGTAATGCGCATAGACACTAGAATATGTAATGATGTACTTTAATTTTTATAGGCTGCGGCACAGTACAGAAGCTAACAGCATACTGACTGAAGCTGAGCACAGCTGTAGAGGTGGAAGGTAGAAGGCAGGAGAGAAATACTATATCAAGACGTTAGGCTGGCACATAAAGGCAGACGCCGCCGACGCTGCTGCTGTTTGTGTTGCTGTCTCTGTCTTGAGCTTATCGAGCACATCTTTTGGCTGGCATCTGGCATCTGGGTATCTGGGCAGGCTGTTGGCCATTTAACTGTACATTTCATGCGGTTGGCGCATGCGTGGCAGCAAAATCTGCAGGCTAATGAGGCAAACATTGTTTGCTGTCGATGCTGATGATGGTGTTGGTGTTGCTGTTGATGCTGCTACTGCTGTTACTGTGCTTTGTTTATTGCATTTTGTGGATTATCGGCCGTATGTTCATTTTATGGCTTTAACAAACAATGCTTGGAGATTCTGAAATCCCACAGATAACACAAAATTTAATTACATGCTGAACCTTGACCTATTAGCCAAAGTTGTGGCCTAAACCAAACGCTTTGTATCGTGGCAGAAACGTTGACCTTATGGCGCCGCATGTCGTAAATTAATCAAGCCAAAACGAACAAACCAACAATAAAAATATAAAAAAAAAAACGAGCAGAAAAAAATAACAGAAAAACTAACCAAACCAAATAACAACGATTACAACACAAAGATAGAAACACAGAGACAACAGAGCAACAGAGTCATCAAAAACGTTTGCTACCCAATGTCCAGAGATCCCAGTTCCAGCTTCAAATGGCTCCAACACCTGAGCATCAGACAGCAGACAACAGACAAGTTGATTTACCAGCACAGGAGAGCCAAGCTACAATACAAAAACGAAAACAAAAACAACAAAAAATAAACTTAAAAAGAGCACACCATTGTACGTTATTTTTCAAGAGACCAGAGACCTCTGAAACCTGAAATGGAACTCAACTTGGGGCCTCAAGCTGCTGCTGCTGCTGCTGCGGCTGCCCAATTGTGCTGAACTTCTGGCGGCAAGGCGGTACGACGCTTGGAGAGAAGGTGGTCATGCTTGTAGCAACTGGCTGCGCACGTGCCAAAGCCACAGCAGCTATCGACGCCCAGCAGTTGTTATAGTAGTTGTTATAGTAGTTGTAGTTGTTGTAGTAGTTGTGGCTGCCCTAAAAGAGCCAAAGCCAAATGAATCTAAGCTTTTGTTGTTTATACTCTTTGTTAGGAACAGGCAGTTTAGCTAGCCAAAGCAATTTTGAAAGCCCTGCAATTATAACTAAATCTGAATCTGTAACTAAATCTAAATCATTTGAAGTTTATTGAGTTTATTTGTGGCTCAACTTAAATCTAGTTATAATTTAATTTTGCCAGTTTAATGTATTCATTTTGTTGTCCAATTTAATAACTATATTCATATAATAGTGCTTAAGTGTATCTTCATGTTTGATTAATGAAATATCTGAAGTGTTCTTGCTGCGTTCAAGAACCCCAAACAAATCTTGTATCAAAACACAAAAAAAAAAGTACGAAGAAGAAAAGAAAAGACTTTTGGCCATGACTTGTTTAATTGTGAGCCGAAGTCTAAAAAAAAAGCTTGTGTATGGCTGAGTAAAAGTCATTTATTTTGTTTAGATTTGTTGTCTGATTTGTCAGACAGTTCTTGTCGTTGATGTTGTTGTTGTTGTTTGTTGTTGCTGCTGCTGCTTTTAACCCTTTTAATTAAAAGCAGAGAAAACATAAAAAATACACAACTTGGGCTACTATTTTCGCTCTCTCTCTCTACACAGATACAGTGGTATCTCTTCCATTCCCTTGCTGTCTCTCTTTTTAAGTGACTTGAGGCCTATTTGTCCAGGGCTCTGCCTACTTTTTAATTGTGCTGCAGCTGGGGTGACGAGGGCTGCTCCAAGCCTCCTACTGCCTACATGTAGGTGCCTAAAGTGGGCGTTGTTGCTGCCTCAAGGCTTGTAATTGTTGTTACTATTGTTGTTGTTGTTGTTGTGGATGATGCAGCTGATTTGGCGTCGTCTGCATGGATATTTATGGCTCGTGCCAACTGTCGTCTCTGGTTACCTGCCCATACATAAATCGCTCTTACAAACAAAACAACAATAATAACAACGAAAAAAAAGCTGTCTGTAATTTATCAAAGCATCTCGAACAGCTCAAGTCAAACTCAAACTCAAACTCAGCTTGAAGATGAAGACGAAGTCTTGGTCTGTCTAGACTCCAGGCTTGACTCTATGAGTTTTTGTTTCTCTATTCTTGTTGTTGTTTCTGTTAAAGCAGTTACAAAAGTCGCGTCATTTTCAAAATTTATGAAATTATTTCTCGAAAAGCATTGTCAAAGTGCTACTGGAAATTTATTTGTTTGCACTCAATCCGATTTTTATGCGCTACCAACTGCAACTCCAATGACAGCTGACATATTCCTATGATTTTCCAGGCAGTCCAAAGTCTCTAATCACGTGTTGAGCGCCCACATTCATATATATATATATGTATATATTATTATCGTTATGAATGCTTTTTCGTTTTTATTTTAATTATGTTTCCATTGAAAAGGTTTTTCTGTGGCTTTTGTCAGGTCAGCTAATTTTTATAGCCCAGCACGCGCTCCACATTTGATTTGCAGGTGTTGCGCTGCTCAGTTCTCCTCAGAATCTGTCTGTCTGTTTGTATGTCTGTCTGTTTGTCTGGATGTCTGTCTATTTGTATGTCTGTCTGTCGCATGTTGGCCACGTTCTGTTAGCTTCACTTTTTTGGTCGGTGCGCCGGCGCCCACGCCTTTTGGTGTTTTTGGCTTTTAATGTCTTTGTCTGGCTAACTGTGTCAGCAATTAGTTATGCTCTTTATTTATGGGCACTATTTGTTTAATTAATTCGCAAGTCAATGTTATACATAACAACTGATTTATAGAGTTCTTTAAAGTCAGCACTGTCAATAAGTTGGGTCTATTTAATAAACAATTTACGGCTCCGCTCCTATAACTCTTTGAACTCTTTGCTCGGGTGTCAATGACACTCGACTCGCCTCGCATAATAAGTGCTAATAACTAGTCGCTTAAACACTTTATTTTCTACCAACAACAACAACAACAACAACAATAACAATAGCCATGGCCATAACAAAGAGATCAGTAGAATTCATAACGTGCAGATATTAGTCATCTGGAGCGACACGGAGTCTGGGTGTTGACCTGGCCAATAAACTTATCGCGCCTATGGAATCAATCAATACTTGTATTTCTCATAATAACAAAATAATAATAATAACAATAACAATAACAACAATATTAATAAAATGCTCAATTTCCGCACATGTGGCTGTGCTGCAGGCCAGGCATGACTCACTCGCTCATTCGATCGCTCGAACGATCGCTTTTTTTGGGCGGCAAGTGGTCAGACCCCAGAACGGAACGTACCCAGGCCCAAGCCCATAAATAAGCGAAAATATAAATAATTTTCGTTGCTGTCAGCTTAGTAGACAAACAGAGACAGCCTGAGACACACTCCCTCTCTTTTTCTCTCTCTCTGTCTCTCCTTCCCCTTCTCTCTCACTCTCACTAGCTCTAACGAATTTATTCGCCCATTTGCTGTTTGTGCAGTAAATCTACCTGCGACTCGGCTCCAACATCTAACAAAGTGAAGACAAACAAAGCTCTGCCCTCAACGCCCGACCTGCCCATCTCTCCCCCTTCATTCTGTCTCTTTTGTTGGCCCTCTCTTGGTCTGTCTAGATCTATTTTTCTACCTGCACAGTGTGAGTCATCATCATCATCGTCGTCGAGTCAATGCAAACTCTTAACTCCTTGGCTAAATAATCAACCATTTGAAGCTTCGATATGATTAGCAACGTTGATGCCGCCTCTGCTATCCAGATCTCAATCCGTGCACCATATTTCAGGTAGTCTGTAGTCAAAACAACAACGGCGACCCTGGGCCCTTTCGATGCACATTTTAAGCAATTATATTTGCAGATTAGAAGGTCTATATGTAGTTTATGGAAGACTGTAGCTTTCGGAAAAGGCAGCCGAAAATGGTAACCCATTTGCATCAATTTCTAACTTCAGATTGAATTTCAATTTCACTTAGAATCCTCTTTTATATAATATTTTAATATATATTTTGATATTTTTCGAATATACACCATTTGAGTTCACCACAATTTGTGTAAAATGTTTATAACATTCGTTTTGGTCTTATTAAGTTGCAAATTTTCTTCGAGCTGATGATTATAGTGTTGGTAGTTCTTTAAGATCAACTGATTGGGGCTTAATGTCGATAATTAGGGACTACACAATTATTCTGTTATTAGAATTAAAAAACAATGCGCTAATACATACAATCGAAACTTAAAATAAATCTCTTATACTTTAAAAAAATTGAGAGGAGTGTTGCACTCTGCGGATTTCTAGAGCGAGGCTTATGAGACTTCATATCTTATGTAACATTTAAAATTTATAGGTAAAATACTTCTATAAAGCCAGCCATATCTGCTTGAAACAATATATTCTATTCCTTCTTTTACTTGTAGCTCTATTCAGTACTGATCATACCTTCACCTAGCTATCAGTTGCTACCGACTCTTCGGTATCATTTTTTTTGCCAAAGTCGAGATTGCAAGTTAAACGTCCATTCCACATATTTAGCTCAACGTTCGGTCGTGCTCGTTCGCAAATTGTGTCTGCCGTTCGACCGTCCGACTTTCCGCCTGTCCAACACTCCGACAGTCCGATCGTCCGCTTGTCCGGGGTCTTCTGGCCGCAATGATGACTCACACTGGTCGAGAAGGAGGGCGCTTGGCTTTTGTCGCTGTCAGCAGCAATGGGATTCGGCTTACAGTTTTGTTTTATTTGCGGCTTCTTCTTCTACTTCGTTGTTTTTTTTCAGAGCTTTTAATGCGAAACTTATGTTTCTCTTGCTGCTGTCTTATTGTTTGTATGTTATTCGCATGCGAGGGTCTAAAAAGTAGTACAGATCTGCAGCAAAAGCCAGGCGAATGGTCGATCTTAGTGGTTCGAGTCTTTAGTCGGAAATCGACAAATTATGAGCTCGATTGCGGTTAAGCGAATTTCCTATTTAACACTTAACTATGGCTTAATTAAAAGGAAGTGGGTGAACTATAGATATATAGATAGTATCTGGCTAAATGGCTAGCTGCACTTAATTGGAAATGAATATATTTGGCCATAAAACCCGCAGAGAACTAATTGCATATGAACGCATATGAAAAAGCGCATAATTGATTTAATTTTTATGCGCCATAAAAATATAAAGTAAATAGTAAAGTAAAAAAAAATAAGAAAACCATTAATTGCTTTGGCTCTTAGGCGTAATTAATTGAAATTATTCTCGAATGTTTTTCGCAGTTTTAATGGAAACTGTAAAAATGCGCTGATAGCTAACAGTAATGCAAACACACACTCACACACACCAACAGATATTAAACGAATTCGTATTAGACTGTCTACTGTCTGCTCTTAGCCTGGCCCGGGGGGGGGCCAATTGGTCAACTTGTTTACACTTTGCCAAAATAAAACAAAAAACAAAAAAACTTGAGCCAGTGGCAGTCGCAATTCCCGCCAAGAAGTTGACATCCTTGGCACAAGTATCGTTTTCAGCTGGTTTTCAGCTGTTGGTGTCTCGAGTACTCGAGTAATCGAGTATTCGAAATATACGAATATTGACAAATGCGCCGCGACGGCCAGTCGATCAAGTGGTACAATTTTAATGGATTCATGGATTAGAGTTCTTTTGATATCGCATTGAATTATGTATGATATTCGTATCGCTGTGCAGTGAAGGCCAAATCGCACTTAATCCATTTATAATACGTTTTTAAAAGGATAATGTTTCTATACTGAATATTGGAACAGTTTTTGTTTTTGTTTCTGTTTTTAATATTGATCTAAATATTAGTTTTTTTGGGAGAATTTGCAAATTGGAATCAGTATTTTCCAACCGCTGCAATTCATGCCAAATATCGATCGCTGTATTGTGTTAATCGATACTTTCGATCGATACATCTGTTGCATATTTTTTATGCATATCATCTCTGTTTGGCGCGCAAATGGAATTCAAATTGGTAAATTAACAATTTCAATTTAATTCAACTGAAATACAAAGGCTTCCATAAATCACAGTGTATCCTCTGAACGGTAGTGTTATTTAGAAAGTCTTTAACAGTTTAAAGCCTAGCCCATATGTCGTTGTTGTCTGTCTGATAGAAAAGGCAAAAAAAAAAATGTAATCAAAAGCGAAATATGCAAGCACACGCCAGAGTGAACAAGTTTGCCCATAATGTCCATGATCCAAAGTGTTTGGCAATATATATTGTCGAAAGAGACGCCCCGCGTTGACACGCCCCTTGGCGCGCTTTGAAACATAGTTTGTTTACCGATATACCCTTTAGGCAAGCGGAGCTGCCAATAGGCTATGTTCATTCGATCAAAATGTATTTCATATAAATTGGAATGTAATATATTTTTAATATTTGTTTTGCATTTATGTTTAAATGGACTTATGTTATATATTGTATGCCATTTAAATTTGCACTGCACTCTCGACTACAGCCTGCTGTTAAACTACTTTTATTTGTACAGTGGCAGCAAGCATTTCACACCTCTAAATATTCAAAATTCAATGAAAATAAGAGCAACAACAAAAATTCTATTGCAAAATATACATGTGCTGGTTTTTTGCATCAAAATATTCATTCATGTGAAAGACACAAACGAACTGGAAAAAAATCTCTAAAAATAGCAAAAAAAAAAAAAAAAGTATTAGCTGCGTGCGAGAGCATGAGCGTGAGCGTGTTAGAGCGAGTTAACGGAGCGTAAGGCGAGAATCTAATGCAGAAAATTTAATTTGACAGACAGCAAAGTGCAGAAATTGAAATTGCGCCATGAATCTATCAGCGGCTAGGCCATAATATCTATAAATAACCACATCTACTTACTAACCTCACAATTCCACTCTAGTTTTGCCATTCTGGATATCATTACTATATACCCTTCCACTCTTTCATTCCCCTCTCTTAAATAGCACTCTTTTATGGCTAGTGACTAAATTGTTGATCAAAGCACTGTGGCACAGCATGGGCATAGTTATTTATATATAGTATATGGTAGTTTGATCAGGTAGTCGAATGACAGTGCCTACTATATGTATGGGGGAAAGTGATGAGCCCTCTCCCACTGGGAAATTATGTTGACACTGTGCGTTGTGTTGTGTTTGGGCGCATTGCCAAATGTTTATTAATAGCCTCTGCTGGCAAATTAAACGGTTCTTTAATTATGTGCCCAGATCATTGTTTATACGTATAAGGCAACAAAAAGCAAAAGGCGAAAAAAAAAAATGAAATACGGATTTTAATTAAAAGTCACTAATGAAAAGTTAATGCCTGCACTTTCTGTAATATCATTACGTAAAAATCGCTTGGTGACACACAAATCGCGCTGACAGTTAAATAAAATACAACAACAGCAACAATATTTGACATACTTTTGTGCCACCCACTCACACAAACTCACAAATATACTCATACATACCCATTGTGACCCATTATGAATAATCTCTCAGTCTCTTGCTCAGTGGGGGTTGAACTTTTTGTTAATTGTTCTTACAAAACAGTGAAACATTTTATCTGTAGCTTACAAAATGTGCAGCCTGTATGCACATACACATTTTGTATGTGTATGTGCGTATACAATCGTATATCTTCTGGCTGTCGGTGGTTCTTCGAATTTTGAAACATGCCTCAAAATGCATCACTGTGGCCTTGTATTAATCAGACGGCGGCAGCTCTAACGCTTCCTTTCTCTACCTCTCTCTTCATCTCTTGGTCTCTCTCTCTCTCGCTCTCTTTTCTTTTCTACCTCTCTCGCTTGCACAACATGCGTGTGGGCGTCACACATACAATGTGCACCCTGTTCAGCTGGCGGAAGCATTCCCTTGTTTTCACTGTTTCATGCGTCGTATGAGTGATGTATGTGACATCTCTGAGGCATCTCTTTCGTTCGATCCCGCATCCCACTCTCTCACTCTCCTACACTTTCTCAGTTTCATTGACTATCTCTGTCGGTAGGGTTGTCCACTTTTGTTCAATATATCACAATGTGTCAACAAAAGTAGGCTTTTATGGCAATAATGCCTGAGCAGCTGGCTCACTTAGAGCCTTTTGTGAGCAGTGAAAGTGGGTCAGTCAGTGGTTCAGCCATTATAAGGTATATTATCGCTTTAGGTGCCTTGTTGGGGTAGGTGGAAACACACGGAAGCTTTTGGCATCGAAAGGGAATGAATTATCTGCCTACAATATACGATTGATAGTTTGTAGATTGCTGTAGTTCAAGTTTTATGATTACATTTATTGCGTCTATTAAAAAAGATTGGAAATTTTTTTATGGCCCTTGATAGGATTGTATAATCTTTGGCAATTTTGTAAACCCTGTGTCTAATAAACTCAAAAGTGTCTATTAATTTTATATTGTACTTTTTGCTATATATTCCATTGTTCAATTTTAGTATATCAATTAAAATCGATATCATATAAGTATCCGAATCAACATCTTGTACAGTTTATAAGCTGTTTGAAATACTTATTTGAGTGTTTCAAAACGTTGAAACAGTAATATTAATAAGCTCTAAAGAAGCTACCAATAGTTCTATCTATTATAACTTAGAAAACATTTCATAGAATATTAGCATAAGTTAATCGCATAGCTCAAATTTAATCTATTGATGTTAATAAACTGCACACTACAAATATCGATATCCCCTTATGAATTCGCTCTCATTTACTCACGCTGCACATCGATAAAGCTTTCAGTGCTGGCGTTTATCGATAGTAGCTTAAGCGTAAAGATCTAAGCATAGTAAGCTGAACTGAGCAGCAGAAATCAACAAGTAAATATATCGATAAAAACATATAAATGAACAATTCAATAAAAATACAATAACAAAGTTAAAAAACGTGTAAATTTTGTAATATTCTTATTGTTTATTCAACTGATTACTGAAACGTTAATTCCTTCATATTAATATCGTTCATATTATGGCACATTAATGCAGCAGCTTATAAATTACAAGTTTTTGTGCTTATGTTTGTTTTTGTTTTGTTCTTGCCTTTGATATTGATGTTGTTGTTTTGTTAACCTTTTCATTCGGCGAGTAAAGCAAAAGCAAAATCAAAAGCAAAAGCAAAGGCAAAATCAATTGTCAGTGCAGTCAGGCCACTCAACTGTTCAGAGATTTTTTGTGCTTTTTTAAGGCCACTCATCAGGTCTGGAGCTGTGACTGACTTTCTCAAGCACCAATATGTTATCGCCTCTCAAGATCTGTTTTTTCAATGCCTTTAGCCCGCTGATCTCTGCTGCTGCTGCTGCTGCCATCTATCAGCGGCAATTGAATCTGAATCCCAATACGAATCTTTATATTCGAATCAGTCTGAGTGTTCATCGCATTGCCACTGGGTATAGGTTTTTGAGGTTGCTCATCGAGGGGGTTGAGTTGGGGCACGTCACGACGTTTCGATTGTTTTACGATTCTTAACTGTTGCTGCTGCTGCTGCTGTTGTTTCTGTTGTTGTTGCTGTTGTGGCTGTCAATAATACGTAAGGATAATTTTAATTTTAGTCATAAGACGTAGCCACTTTTATCGCGCTGCAATCTGCGCCCAGTCTCCATCAGCAGCTATACAGCTACAGCTACAGCTCCATCTATAGCTTCAGCTACAGCTCCAGCTCCATCACATTACCCCTGCCGTTTCATCTGCATTTGAATGCGGAGGCAATTTATTAATTATGCATAAATGGTAAAGCTGCGGGAAGAGTCGACTGTCATACGGGACTGTGGGCTACCATGTCGGGAAGTTCAAAAAGCAATCAAGTGCCGACAGCCAAGCAATTCTCAGTTCTCCGGTTCTCCCGATCCCTGTTCTTTCGATCTCATCTCTCCTGCTCAGTGCTTGGTGCTTGTTGTTGTCCGTCTCACTGGATCTCCGTCTGTTCTTTAGCTGCAGTACAGTTATCTACATAAATGGAAAGCAGCGTCTTTGGGTAGTGTCTTCTGGTAGTGTCTTCTGGCCTGTTTAAGCTGACAAATATAATTTTGAGTGCTGCCGCGTGAAATTGATTTACCTTAAATGGCAAATCGCAAATGGCATCTCTCAAGTCTTTTGTCATTTCTTCATTTTGTAAACAAAAAATTTAAAAAAAAAAAAATACAAATTTTCAGCAGAAGCAATTTTGTTTGTTGTTGTTGGTATCTTGGGTCTGGCCTAAACCATTTTTTAATTTGGCTCTTTGATTTTATAGATGCTGCTGGCCCATAAATTAAAAAAAAAAAACTGTCTAGTTCGCATCCTCTGTCTGTCCCTTTAAAATAAGGAACAAACTTAAAAAAATATATATATAAATTGAGCGAAACCTCAAATAATAAACCCAACTAATGTCCATTGCTGCACTTCTTGCTTCTTCTTCCGTCCCAATTCTTATTTTATTTCAGTCTCGTTGTCCAGTTCGTAAAAAAGGCGAACAGGCAAAACCACAGCCACTATCTACAGCTACCTGCTGTCTGTCCGTCCCAGTATATGTCCGATCGTCTGTACATTCGTCCGACCGTCTGTCCTATGCTCAATGTACGCATTTATCTAAACTGCCCAACGATCCTCGACTCGACGTCTAGGGGCCCATGTGTTCTTAAGTGCTCTATACCCTGCCTAACACCATTTTTATTTTTCATTTGTTCGTTTTTCGTTCTTATTTTTCTTCTGCTGTTGTTGTTTTTGTTGTTATTTTATTCGTAAAGTTTTAAATTTCTTGGAAATAAAAGCCTTGGCCATTAGTTTTTCGATTTTCGTCCTTTTTCTCTGCTTCTTCTACGCTTGGTTGCCCTTTTCTGTCTCTCCGTCTTCGTCTCTGATTCTTTCCATTGCACAACAGGCAAAATTTTACATCTACACACACATATGCGTACTGGGTCTTGCAGACACACACACACACACACACACACACACACACACACACACACACACACACACACACACACACACACACACACACACA
>JBANCZ010003532.1:0-12325 GCA_037040025.1 Sphaerogastrella javana | reverse complement strand
TATCTATTGCTTTGTCTCTTTTTCATTCGTTGCCGTTCAGTGCTGCCCATCAATCAGCTGATGGCGCAGCCAACTTGACGTCTTCAGTAAACAAGTCAGGGCTGTTATACACCTAAAATAACATATGATTCGATTTGGTTCGTTTTCATGTGCTGTATATTTGCAATTGAATTATGTACAGGGAACAAGTTAAACAAATCTACTTAAAAATATGCTTTTTATCAACTAATGTCTAAAGTTAACTTCACTTTGGGAGGTAGAAACACATGTGTTTAGGGTCTCTGCCTTGCTCTGCTCTGGGGCGCTTCTTCTGACGATGCTTCGCTGTTTGCTTTGCCTCCTTGCGGATGTTCCTGTCCCTGTAGTTCGTGTTCCAAGCGCTCTTTGGCACGGAACACCTTCGATTGCAGATAAAACGACCCGCCTTTAGAGCGTTCATTGACATTGAACAAGTGCTCGAAATTTTTTGTAATCGATTCGGTGTTCTTTAGGTCGGCTACGTTCAGAATTTGTTTAGCCTCTTCCAGCGTCATGCCTACAATCAAATTTGTTCTCAATTCGAGTTTCAATACATTTAATCGCCTTAATTACCAGTTCGCAGATTAGACTCCGCACTGCGATCTCCCTGCCGACCGCCACCGGCACGCTTGGCAGCCTCCTGTGATGCCGCAATCTCCTGTTTCAGGGCTTTGGCAAAGGCGCGGCCAATGGCTTGCCCACCCAAAACTATGATTTGCGCGATGTATTTTGCCATGCCAGTTAACTTTACACTATATACGACGCACTATATACTTTAACTAACTTTAATTTTGTTGCACACTGCACTGGGTTCAAAAATTCATCAGCTTGTCATTATACAACGTACATAACCAACACGTTTCGTTTGAGTAATGGAAATCAGCTGTGTGCAGACGAGTTGGCAGCACTGCGATTAGTGCTGTCTAGCAGTGTACAACTAACGCTTAAGCTCAATAAATAAACAAACGTTTTGAAATGAATGAATAAATAAAATGTTGCTGTAATTATTATAATGCTCTAATTTAGAGTGCACTAATCCACTTTTGTTAAATCGAATTTTAATTGAAAAGAGAAACTTTGTAGTGGGACCGTTTTATTGAGCTACGTTAACATATGGTATTTTAGTATATTTCTTATACTGTTCAATAATTCTGTAGGTTGTGTCGATAAGCAATTTTCGATAAACCATTCCGGACTATTCCAAATTTGAATTGTGTGTCAGTTAGTCAGAAAACAAAAATGGGCGAGTCAAAAAAGAAAAACTGGCGCTACAACTTCGACAGGCTCAGTATTATTCACTATGCCGATCAGATTCAGGTGCAACGTTTAATCCAGCAAATCCACAGCCTATTAAAAACACATGACCAAATCGTCGCCAGCATTTCGGAGCGCAGCCAGAAATATATGTACAAAATTGAGCTGATGGACACGCTGCGCCAACAAATAGACCAATACTTAAAGGCGAATCAGCGAATCATAACAAAAGACAGAAAAGCCCAGCTGAAGGCGATGCTCGGACAATTGCCCAGGAATACGCTGTTGGAACGCATTCGCCTGCTTGAACTGGCCGAGCAAGTGCCCCAGCGAAATGGTCAAAAGCCTAGGCGTACAAAGAGAATGCAGCGTCTCCTCTCCAAGTTCCATGCACAGAAGCGATGCCTGGATAGACTCAATGATCAGACGTTGGCCACACTAAGCGATATACACGACCTGGTGTCCACCATTAGCTATGTGAGGCGCCGCGAAACCACACCATCGGAGGTACGAGCATTTTTCGAGCGGACTCACTGGTTCTCGCCGTCAAAGTGCCAACTAAAGCGCAACGTTGACAAACATCGGGTGGAACGCAATATTTTGGACGAACGTGTCTCCTATGTACTGGAGCATGTGCCCGAACTGTTGCCAGATATGTACAGGTATTTGGAGACAAAGTGAACTGACGTGGATGCTCGTTTGTTATAAGAAATAATTTATTATGCCAGAATTAGTCTAGAAGACGCGCTATTTAACCTCGAACAAATGCTATGTGCTCCAGTTAACACAAAATCAAAAAAATATATACGTATATATACTATATATACAAGACTGCTTAAGTGTAAGTATTTACAATAACAACTAAAGTCCTGCTTATGCTATGGAGTCATCATCTCTGTATAGTCTCTGTATTCTTAGCTGGACTTTGTCCTAGTTGCTAAATAATAGATTTTTCCTTATCTTTTCATTTGTTTGTTTTGTTTCTTTTTGTTTATGTGTTTGTTTAGAACATGTTTGCTCCTATGGCCTGCCTCTTTCAACTATCATTCTCCCGCTTCCATCTGTCTGCTTCCATTTGCGCATCAACAGAAGCCTGGATTGGTGTGCTCGATAATGCAACGCTTGCAGTACTTCTTCACCGCCCTGTAGCCCTCTATGGATATCTGACAGTCCTGTATATTAAGCTGTTGCAGTCCGCGGCAGTAGTAGGCTATGCACTGGACGCCACGATCCGTAATCATATCACAATTTCGCAAGCTAAGCTTCTTCAGGTTCGGACAGCTTTCGGCTAGAGCACGCAATCCCGCATCGCTGACATCACACTTGCCAATATCAAGGGCACGCAGACGTGGACAGGAACGGGCGAGCACCGTAATGGAATCGTCGCTAACTGCCTCACAGCCGCGGGCATTCAAATAACGCAACTTGTAGCATCGGCGAGCTATAACCTTGAGGCCCGCATCGGAGACGCGCTCGCATTTCGCCACGGATAGATAGCGCAACGCGGCGCCCAATTTTGCCAGCTCATAGAGGCCAAAGTCTGTGACGTTGAGGCAATCCGAAACGCTGAGCTCCTTTAGCGATACACAAAAGCTGGGCACGAATTTCAGACCCGCATCTAAGTAGGGGTTTTGAGTCAATTAATTTCAATCGCTTATGTAGATCTTTAATGAATTGATTCATTTACCTGTAATTTGTATGCAGCGTCGCAGGTATAGATACACCAGCTGTGGACAGTTTTTGACAACAATCTTGAGGCCCATGTCATCAATGGCCATGCAGTCGGTCAGATCGAGATACTGCAGGAGGAGACGACGCGGTGGCTCTACGTGCGGATTCGGACTAATGCTGCTCACTTGACTGCAACCTGTGGTAATTTGAATTTAAACACAAAGCGAGTTGGAAATGAGTCTATCCATATAGATATTCACTTATATTTACATTACCTGTCACATCCAGATGCTGCAGGTTGCTGCACTTGGTAAGCGCCTCCACCAGCGCTTGATTCGACACGCTAACACAGGTCTGCAGCTGCAGATGCGTCAGCTCCGGACAGCGACGCGTTAGCAGCTGCAGACCCTTGTCCGAGATGCGACAACCATCGGCGAGCATGACACGCTCCACTTCTGGGCAAGCACCGTTGCAGCTCTGTCCGCACAACTGCCTGAATATCATCTTCAGCGTTTTGTCGCCATTCAAGTGCTCACCGCGCAGCGTGATACACTTCCACAGTGCGGGTCGCCAGGCTAGCTGCTCGAAACGGCGACACACACGGGCCACATTGCACAATTCGCAGCTATCGAGCCAGTTAAATATGCGCACAACGGTTTCATCGGGCAGCCGCTCAAAGTAGGGCCCACAACGATAGGGTCCCTTGCGATTCCAGGGCGGTGGTCCAATGGCTGTGCCCGTCACGATGCCATTGTTAGATAATCCTCGGCGTGTGGTCGTCAATGCTGGTGTACTGCTGGCAATGATAGCTCCATTCCCACCAACATTGGAATTGTTGCTCTTGTTGGCATTGTTGGTGGTTGTCAGCATTGTGGTCGTGTTGCTCGGATGATGGCCAGTGGGTGAGGGTGTTACCAATGTGGCATAGCCTTGATCTAGACTGGGGGAGAAGCGTCCCATATTGCACAGGCCGTCGGAAAGGCTTTGCACTTTGGTATGATGATGGTCCAGTTGGAAGGCATTGGCTGGTGAATTGGTGCTGCGGTTTAGGAGATACCTATCCGAACCGCTCGTTTCACTGGGGCTGGAGGTTCGCGCATGATGCAGACGTTCTGTTTATGGTTGGCAAAAACGGAGTAATAATATTCATTTAAACTTTTAACAGAATAATTGATTTCTTTGTACTCACCAGGCAACCGTTCATTGCCGCTGCTGTAATCCTCCAGGTAGTAGCGCTCGTTCTGGTACTGACTCGCTTCGGCGCCCAGTGGTAGTGCACGAAGCGCGTTGCCCAGGTAAAGGGATTCCATCTTCTTGTCCAGCAGATATTGCGAACTGTTACTGTTACCATTGCCCAGTACTGTGGGTACGCTGCATCGGCCGCTCTGCACCTGAATCCGACGCCGGACAACGTTGGAGGTGCCACCAGTGCCATTGTTGTCGCTGGAGTCCTCGGTGTCGGCGCTGTTGCCATGTAGCCAGTCAAGCGTAAGAAAGTTTCGCGGCTGTGGCACTGGAAGTGTGGTTCTCGTCGCTGGCGCTGGCAACGTCTGCAGCTCCACAGGCTTTTTCGCTCCAGCCGCATGCCGTCCAACCGAGGCCGTCGAGTGTGCTCCAAAATTGCTCTGCTCATGCCGCCCATGCCGGCCACGCAGTTCGAAAGTGGCTGCCTTCTGCTGCACCATATGCAGCACAGCTGCCGTGGATGCACCTGACGGCGTAGGAGCAACTCCCTGCTGTTCACTATGCGGTGTCGAGCTGCGTGTATTGAGTGGATATAGTTCACCGCTGGAAACGGCATCGTTCACACTTAGGCCGTGGCTTGGCGTCTTTCGTGTCATTTTGTATGCCTGCGGGTCTAGTGGACTGGAGCTCAACGGATGCGGATGGTGGTAATGTGCCGCAGCCAATTGATCTCGTACGGCATTGCTGTTCCGGCCCAGCGAGGCCAGTGGGCATTCCAGTTCAGTTGCCAGCCGGCTGCTCGTCTTATGGGACATCTTTCACTTATATGGCTTATCTATTATTTCCTCCTTTCTCTGTACTCAGTATTGGGTGCGTTGGATTTTGGGTTGTTTCTCTTATCGCTGGCTTCTGTAATTAAACCAATAAGTATTTGTTAGTAAATCTTTATTGTTTGCATAGGAAGATTTTTGAAGTATCGAATTGTATCGAATAGATTTACCAATATTCGCTAATCATAGTTCATATCTAATACGGATATCGATTATATATATACAATATGAATTTAGCCACGTTCCCTGGTGCCTGCCACTCATGTTTTTGTGAGTATATTAAAAATTGTCATATCGCACCCTACACAGGGGCAGTATAAAGATTAAGGTACAGGCAAAATCTTACTCGGCGCCCTCTTCCGTTTAGCTTCAAAATTATTGCAGATGCACAGCCTTCATATGAAAAGACTCAATTGTAAAATAAAAGTAAGATTGTATAATCCTCCTAGCGTCGGCTTTATAATGTCGGTAGTAAGGAAAGGTTGAAGGTCTAAGATTTCGGATCGCGCGAGTTGTCTGGCGCCCTATGAACAGGTACTGGCTAAAATGTACAATCTTTTTAATCTTCATATTGAGTATACTATAAATATGTAAGATCTAATCAGTTTTTGTATATTTTATTATTCCTACTACTATATATAGATAAGTCTATAAATCTAATGGGCAAATCTATAAATCTAATGGGTATATATTTTTGATGCCGGTTTTATACCTCAGAGATGTACTCAATTGTTTGGCCTGTTAGAAATGGGAATTATGCATGATTAGCTTTACATCGATGCTAAGTGAAGTGTAACTATTTCTATAACTTTCATGATGATTGTGATCTTACAAACGTTCATAATTAAGTGAATTCTTGAATTCTTATGCTGTATGTTTATGTACAGGAGTAGGTCTTGTTTTCAAACAGGAATTTGGGCGCCTTTTCATTGATAGGTAATCCAACAAAGGTAAATGCATATGTACGCAAGTATGAATGTATGAATGTATGAATGAATGTGTGTATGATATGTATGTACATGTGTAGGAATGTATGTGGGCATAACTGCATAGATGAGCAGCTGTACAATGGAATTTGGGTCATCGATGGTCACAAGACAGTGTAGAAATAAATGAAAAGTTATTTGCAGTGTTGTCTATGTATATAAAAATGTATATAGTAAATTGTCTCTAGTCTAGGCCAAGTAAATTGTAGGCTTCAAATGGTCATGGGAATGAGTTGTGCGAAGCCGAGTGTGGGCAGAACAGAGGAGTATGAAGGTTTCTTTCAACTTTAGTTGGCAATTATTGGAGTTATCTGTATACCCGCGTTAAATATAATAAAGTATGAATGTGAGTATATATATATATATATATGTATTTGTCAGCCAGCCACACCTTCCCAACTGCCGATGGAAATGCATTTGACCTTTCAGAGTATTCAAAAATTTTAATTCTGCCAATATTTGAGCCGAAATTCCTGTTTAAGTTGTTGTAAAACCCACGCTTGAAAATCCAAGATTTGGTCAAAATGATAAGCTATTTAATAAGCGGCGCCAAAGACATTTATATAAATAAGTATACAAATGTACACTCAGAGAAATAAGCCATTCGAGAACAAGTCATATTTGTATTTTACGTACGAATAATGAATCACTTATGATGATTGATTGTATGGTGAATCACATAAGAGTATTGCAGATCGGGTGCTTAGAAAATATAATTTTTTGAATTAATTATTAACTCTGTTTTGCCTTGAAAATATCGATCACTTGGTTTATTTAAAGTTTATGAATAAATCTATTAACGAATATATCTATTTTATATGTAATCCTTTTAACTTTGTATAATATTGACTTTTTATTTCGTTGATATTGTTATCAATATTTATGTACTTCAACTTAAATTCCCTGATAAATAGTATACATTAATTGAACTATAAGTTCAACTTCTATTTTGAAGAACCTATTCTGCAGATGAATTTCTCTAAGTGAGCACAAAAGACTAACAATAAATGAAACTACTTGGTATTTTCACAATTTAACAATAATAATAAGCTATACGCCCACTAGTCTACCAAATTAATTGCATTATATTTATTTTTTCCACTCAATCGGATCTGTGATTTTGTTATTGGCGGAGCTTAGACACACGAATGCTGTCATATATCCATTGGAAGCATAGCCTTAACTATAGACATTGGCGCGAGCTTATTTTCTGCGACTTTGCCTTAATTTAATATTAATTTTTTTTTTATTTATTTATTTCCACTTATTTTTTTTTGGCAATAAACTGGTTTGAGGTGCAAACTCAAATGATAAGTCAGGCGTGGGCTGTTCTAATCTGAGCTCTTGGCTATCTGCAGCTTGGCCTGAATGTCGATTGTTGCCTTCGATGTGGATGTGAATGTGAATGTGGATGTGGATGTTGTGTTTGTTGTTGTTGTGGTTGTGGTTGCTGTAACCTAAGACCTGAAATTATGCTGAAAGTAACCCAATTCGGCAAATGGAACAGAGGAAAAATAAACAAACGAACGAATAAACAACCAAGACAACAAACAAACATAAATCTATGCCTATTTGAACACGCTCATCTATAATATTTGGGAGGGGAAGAGAGAGAAAGAGCTTTGCATAATTAAGTTAAATACAATCTATCTAAATAGAAAACAATAAATTTATATGAAAATCTCTTTTGTTGTTCCTGTTAAATCTTCTCAGCTGGCATTTTTACATTTTTTTCGTTGTATATTTTTCAATATTTTTGGTATTTTTTTGGGTTGGGCCGTCGGTGAAAACACACCTACAGCAATACGAAGATGCGATGCTGGGAATTGCTTAAAATAGATAGGTATTTCTATCATTTGCCTACCTAGCCATAGCTATAGTATATAGTAGATGCTTGAATTTTTGGGCACACTTTGGGATTCCCAGTAAATCAAATAAATGGTGCTTATAAGTGGTGCCCCCTCGTTACCCCTGACCACAGTAAACTGTTGGTGTGTATTGCTGTGCTTTGTCATAAATAAACATAATAACAATAATAATAATAACACTAGACCAGACCGCACCAGGCTTGGCTAGAGCTATTCGAAAGGCAACAGGTCCACAACTCAAACTGAGCCAAAATCAAAACCAAAACCTAAACAAAATATGTCTTGTCATTTGGCTTATGGCAGCTGATTAATCTTAGCATCTCCGAAATGGACGACGCCTGTCGCGCCTCAAATGGAATGTCGCTCAACTGGTTCAAAACATGGAAAAATGGCTAAACAAAATAAAATAAAAAAAAAACCAAAACAAAACAAAACAAAACAAACTTAAAGAAGTAAAGGAAAAGGCCCCAAGGCACACACACTGTTTCAACTTTAGCCAAGTCTACTTTGAGTTTTTTTTTTACTTTTCGTTCGGATTTTGTTATTTGCTTGCCATAATTTACAATACTTAGACAATCAATAATTAATAAAAAATATAAAAAAAACAACATAGTGTCAAATGGCTCATTGAGCAACACAGCATGCAATTTGCATATATTTACATCTCTTCAATTTTGCTTGAAAAAATGAAATCATAAAAGCCCTATTAAGTTTCAAATTCAAATGGAGAAACTCGAGTAACTGAGCTGATAAACACATGACAATCTTATCGCGAATATATTATATGTTCTTGATGTGAACATAATATGATAAATATTCTTAATAGAAGCTTATCTTTGATTATTTTAATCTTATGAAATTTTTGATTTAAGATATATAGAAATTCACATCCTTTATTTAAACAAATTGAATTTAAAATCTTTGAAAATACGGTCATTTCAAAGAACGAAAATCGCAGCATAACTGAACGAAAGAATTACATAGACAGGGATAGTTTAGAAGATGAGCTGCTTCTAAGAGAATAGTTCCTTAAAGTACAATTTTTACTACATTAGTATTGTAAAATAAATCTTTGACGTTGGGGCTGCTCCCAACTCTAAAGGATTTTATTAGAATTGTATTAAAAATTCAAAACTTCTTTAGGTTTTTTAAAATTACAGATTAAATTACCGTTTATTTCTTTGGGCAAATAAAAGAATGTCTAAGTAAAACTTTTTCATATATATTGTATATTCAAGGCAACAATGAATCAGTGTGCTGGTTATTTTATTTATTTTTACGATAATAGAAATTATGATATAATTCAAATGCGAGTTAAGTAATTTATATTTGATCAAATTAGTTCATATTAATCTATGGCTTAACTATAATTTTTATCTGATAATATTTATATTATTTAATATGAATAACCCATATAGAATAAGGGTCAATTTGCTTTATCATAAAACACCTTCAGTGTTTACAAACCCATCTAATGGATAATTTGTGTCTAATTTAATCGAACTTTACTCCTAACATAAATTCCAAAACTACAGACATTTCGCCGATACGCTGGCACTAGTTAAAGATATGAGTATAGTCGATCTACTCTATATTCTCAAAATAAAATAACCTAAGCTGTTGTAATGATCAAGGTTTCCCCTATAAGAAATAACAATGGCTGCTTCAATACGATCTTTCAATACAAAATTAGTGCATATTTGTATATAGTGGATTCCAATAAGCGGCAAGGTTGTTCCAGCTTAAAGCAGAGGTAGGCTCTTCGGCAAGTCAAGTCAATAGCTATTCAATTAAACTGTATATATAACTTGTATATTGTTTCCAACAGAGCCAAAAGGCCAAACACTTGAGTTGAGTTAAGTTAAGTTAAGTAGATTTAAGTTGAGTCGAGTTCAGTTGAGTTGAGTTGAGTTCGGTTGAGTTGAGTTGGGTGTAGTAGAAACTGGTCCTTGTCTATGGCTGAAACTGTATGTACATACAACAGGCCAAGCCCCTCAGCGGGTTGAACAAGCAATGTTCACATAAAATATGACAACAACGAGTACTAATTACCTCATATGCTTAACAAGCAAATGTCACCACGATACGGTACTGCTGGCCACAGGGTGGTTTAAGTTCGTTGCATAACAAACGAAACATTCATAAGGAACGAAATACACAGGGTTTAAAAAATGTTTTGTATTTATTATACAAACGCAACACAAATGATAATGACTATGTTTACCTAAGATATTAGAATAATACGACTGAAATTCAATTTAAATTTCATTGAAAATGAACTAAGAAGCGCACCAAGTACCCTGTGTTTATAATCTGCCAACACTACAATATAATCTATAGATCATTATAGTAAAATGTACTCAGTGTAAGCGCATGAGTATTCAAAAAAATTTAAAAATTCATGAGTTCAACATTTAAATTGATAAGCTGTATTAATCAAGAGCTGATTGAGAGCATTTAGTTATGGTCAATATTTTCAAGTTTTGCCCCACTGTACGTAACGTATGGAAACACCAATAATGATCTACTGTCTGCACATGGTCGAAATCTAACGCTAACACAGAAATTAACTGGCGCCACAAAATCACAATAACAAGAACAACAACAACAACACTACCAAGAATAACAACATTAAGAAACAACCACAGTGCGGCAATGGGCACCTTTTGGCCTCTATGGAATGGCACGTTAAGCGCCTGGCCCCACTATGGCCCGACTATGCACACACACACACACACACACAGACGGGGAACATGTGAAAATTGTGTGTGTGTGTGTGTGTGTGTGTAGCTACCGTGTTGCAATACGCGCACCGTGGGCTGCCTTTTTGCATGGTGTCAATTTTGATTTAGCAATATGTTGGAGTTGTATTCACAGTGTGCTGTCAAAGGCCCGCCTGATAATTCCCAACCAAATGCATACCTGAACTCCTACACACACATATATATAGATATATATACATATACAAATTTATAAATATAAGCACTAATACATCGTAAGTTAGCTGTTCACAGAAAGTGGGTGGCGCTGACAAGTTTTCAGAAAATAAAAATATCAAGTAAAAATTTCTAGTTCTTTAGACGAAGTAGGTGCAGCTGTATGAAACTTGGAGCTACGTTTTGTATTAGTATTTATATTTAATTTATTTCATTCTATATATTTTAATTTTTTTTTGTTCAATGATGTCAATAATAATGGCAACTGACAGTTCTTTAGATCTATCAGCATACTGAATATGGTAATTTTACTGTTAGATACTAAATAATAGAAACAAGATACAGCTAATTGTACCATATAGTCAACAAGGTCTCCTTCTATTTTAATCAGTATGCTAAGTTTGGAGTATTTTTGCATATATTCCCACTGTAATTTATCCTATAGATGGATCATTTTGGAATGAATCTAAGTTCTACAAAAATTTTTTTAATCAAAAACTGTATATTTCTTAATCAAAGAGTCATACGAAAAGATATCTTTATGCTTGTTTGCAGTTTTTATTATGTGTTTTCAAAATCTTAGATGCCTTTACATTATACTATGTATGATCAATGATAGTATTCTTTTTTTATTAAGCATATTTATTAGAATGCATAGTTATTTTAAGTACATTCATGCAGGCATGCAGTATATGACTTGAAATTATTTTTATTGCCGTTGCAGCCGCCATAAATGAAACCTTGACATATCTTCCTCCGGCTGTTGTAATACCAACGTTGATTTTTATCAGTACAAGGTCCCTTCATTTTGGGCTCCAGGCACACAGGGTTTGCTAAGTGAAGGTTACCATAATGTTAGATTGATTTTTACCACCTGAAGTAGCATATTAGAATTCCACTTACTAGCATTGCTCTGTTCCATAATCAGCATTAAAAGGAGTAGCAATACGCTGAGTTTCTTTATCGACATGATTCTGAATGAAGACTGCGATAAAACTAGGCGATTACACCGGCTTTATATAAGGCGGAACTAGAGTTTTTGTTTATTTACGTTCCGGTATAAATATAGAAACAGTATGTTGCTTACAAAGCTGTATTTATGATACCAAGAAAACTATTCGTTCTGTGAATATAATATTTTAAATAAACTATGCACGCAGACAGAACTAAAAAAAAATTGTAGAACTTAAACAAAACAATATATGATATTCTCTAATCAGTGTTTAGATTGTATTTTTTGCTTCTTCCAAATAATTCGATAACTTAAAGCAGATTATATTTGTTTCTAGTCATTCAAATTAATGTGAACACCTTGCTTACCCTCAAATAAAATTGAAGTTTTGTCAAATTATGTAATTTATTGTGCATCTAGCATAGAAGGTCAGTGCCCATATATTATTTGTACTATATATATATTTCATTTAAAATAGGAATATTTTCAAGTCCATAGTCTAATAGAAGGACTAAGATGGATTAAAATAACATTCGATTAGAATGTCGATGTATGTATACTCATATTTGGTATTATGTATATATATTTTATTAAGAATTTTTCTTTTCGTTTTTTTTTTTTGTTA
>JBANCZ010003530.1:0-12328 GCA_037040025.1 Sphaerogastrella javana | reverse complement strand
AAAAGTACTGTACTTCCCCAAAAATACTATTCTGTTCCGAAAAGACTATACTGCCCCAAAAAACTAAACACAGGGTCGCTACTGTCGGGCCAGTCCCTACTGTTGGATATTTTTTTTAATTGCAATCAAGGCTTGAAAGCCAAAGATATTATAAGATCATTTAACAAACTCTAGATATATTTAAAAAAAATATTAAGTAAATATACGTTACCACAGTTAGAATTCTTAATATAAATTAAACTGTGTATTTATGATTTAGGTCATTAAAATATTAAATTTTATAAAATTTATTTATTAAGATTTAATTATGTTTTAATCAATATACCTTCTCTTGATAATCTATTAGATTTACAGCTTTATAAACTCTTTTTTTCAGGTGTTTTTTTGTGTGAGCTTAAACAATGTTTACTTAAATCTTAACATTTCTTCAAACAGTCTATACCTTAAACATACTATGTTCACTAAATCGTGCTAGCAATTAAATTATAATTATACAACAACTCCTTAAGACTTTCTCCTTTACTGATCTGTGCGGAGTTGTTAATTTTCAAGGCTCATTTCTTTCCTTTTAAACAATAATAATCAATAATCTAACCATGCCTCAGAATTCTCTATAATGTACACTCACTATATATATTATATAAAATATTTCACATTATTAATAACTATACTAAAACTAGTTAATCCATTAGAAATCATATATTCGAGCATTTGGAGCCCTTCTCCTACAGCCCAAGTGACAGGGTTGTTGTTGCTGTTGACATGCCTGACATGCGATGATTTATTGATGCGGTCAAAACATGTGTTGGAAGTGACAGCTACTAGAAGCATCTGTAACGCCGCCACCGCTGCCATCGATACCAGTGCCACTGCCGCCAACGCCCTTGCCACTTTTTGAGGTTGAGGCTGCGGCTCAACCTGGAAACGCCGCGTGTGGTTGCCGCTGCACCGCTTTGAGATATTTGGTTTTTTTTCTTGGGAAATTGTGTTTTGTTGCGGTTGCGCCCAACTTGTCTGCCACTAACGATCCTTGCAGCGGCAATCAGTCTGACAACGATCCTCTGTGCCCCACGCCACTGCACACTGCTCCTGCTCCTCGTATCTTGCCGCCTCTCGTATTTCCGCCCTCGTGTGGGAATTTCCGCGCTTGTTAATTGTAATTGGAGCAGGTTTGTGTGCGTTGTAGCGCCTGTACCTCCACCGAAGTGTATACTCCAATCTATAATTATCAATTTTGTTCAAATAATTAATAAACATTTGAGAAATTTCCAATTTGCTGCGCTTTTGAAGCGGAAGCAGATGCTGGGATAAGATTAATGAAATCTAGAAATCATTTATATGTAGATCTAATCTTTTTGATATATTTTTAAACATATTGAATTTTAAATGGAAGATTAAGATTATGAATACAAATTTATACGAAACTGTGTAAATGGTAAGGGGACTGTAGATATATACAAATATTCTTGATCTATATCAATCGATAAATTTAAATATTAAGTTAGACCAGAGAGACATTTTTAATTAAAAAATTCCTAAGGATTTTAAAGAATACAATCAATGACTTTTGTAATATTATTATAGCCTAAACACAATTTCCACTTAATAATAAAAGGCTTTCTGTGCCCCATAGTTCACAGGAATAGATTAAAGTGAATGCAATTCCAATGGTCATTTAGATATCTATTCCCACACCCAATTGAAACAATTGCTTAATTATTAATTCATTTATATTCAATAATTCACACTTAAGTGCCTTAAACAGAGCCTTGACATAGCACAATCTCAACTAGACGATCTCAAAGATACAAAAACCAACAGCATTTCGCACATCGAGAAGGCAGCATGGCTGAGGATTCAATAAATTTCCGATGTTAATTTAAATGAATTTCATTTAGAGGCATAGACAAGTCGAAAAGAGATAGCAAGATAGTGTGCAGAGTGAGACGGAATGAGCTGAATGTATTATAAATCAAGTTAAAATTTGAAAATTCATCGCCACTTTAGTAACCCCTAATGACTTTTATGTTGGAAATTGTTTGGGCAATCAAGTCAAACCAGCGCTAACCCAAAAAGTCCCAAAGTCCACAAAATCCTGAGGTCTCCTGGCCAACCCCCAGTGTTAAATTAGCCGGGCAAAACGACACACCGATATAGAGAGTAAGTGAGCGAGACAGAGTAGCTGAGGGGTTGGCCAGGGTAGTCAAGGCAAAAGGTGCAAAATGCACAAATGAGTATAAATATTTTCACAATTAACGAGAAATTAAAGGCGACAAAGATGCATGGCGGTAAAAAAGGACACATCTACACACACATACACACATATACATACTCATATACAGACAATATGAAAATGCTTTGATCCTACTGATCCTGGCAGATACAAACAAATAACAACCACTCCATGCACTCGACCCAGACAATGGGCAGAACACGCATTTAATAGACTCGAGCAGTGGCTCCTCATTGAGTTGATGATGATGATGTCCTTCTGGCATTTAATGCGAACAAAATGTCTAATAAATTAACTTCACTTCACTATTTGTATATCTCTCTGTGTGTGTGTGTGTGTGTGTGTGTGTGTTGTGTTTTGTGTAAGTGGCCTGAAAGAAAAATCGTTTTCAAATGAATTTCAATGCAACGAAGCGTAAAACATTTTACGCCGCGCAAACGATCCACAAAGAGGGAAACAAGGACCATGGCCAGGACTAAGGGACCAGGGAACGGGGGAGAAAAGGACATGCGGCTGCTGTTGCAGAGATATGGATATGCTATTAAACATTTTATTAATGAATCCTTTCAATTGTTAGCGCGTGATTTCACTTTCACATGCGCGCATCCAAGGACAATCAGATGACACACAGACAGCAGACAGACACCAGAAAAAGGACTCCTCGCTTTCTAAATAGTTTAGCCAATTCTCATTCCAAAATTTCAATTCCAATTTATGTTTATGAACCGAAATTCAATGAGCCTGAAATACGGAACACATTGCATAGGCAAGGAGCATTTAGTTAGCTGTAAATATGATTGCTTATAAATTCGGTGTCCTCTTCCAGGCGAAACGAACGACAAAAAAATGAACTCAACTCAAAGGATAATAGATGAAAGTTATGCTGCCGCTACTGTCCATACTATACGTTTTTTTTTCACGGTGTCAAATAATTTCCTAGATTTCATTTAATGGGTTTTTCTCGAAAAGGCAAAATTGAATGAGGTCTGATTTATACTCTAGAAATATTTATGATAGCTTAGATACTTAGTCTGTTGTAAAAGGCGTGGCACTGCTCAAGATCAGATATAGAAAATTATAGAAGCTATACATACATACTTACTGACCTATAGGATCTATAACTATATAATTTCAGTCCTTTCATATAAGATGACTGAAATTTCTTAATCTTTACTTTAACATATCAAATCCAACTTATAAGCTGTTTAAAGTACCATTATTTTAATGAGAATAAAAGACAAAAAGATATTGAAACTCTTTAAAAATCTATATGGTTCTTGAAAAGACTTCTTGAAATAAAACCAATTTTTTTGAATAGAATAATTTGGATGGTTGATATTTAAATACTCTTGGGTATAAGGGTCCCTATAAGTAATACTAATCATTTTAATAAAAGGATTTTAATTAATATCAAAAGAACTTTTATAGGTGTATGTATAAAACGAAAATCTGTATTATAGTCTTCAATATGTAGTTGCATCTGCTCCATACCCAAGGCAGCACCGGTGCGGCATCACGAATTGATATTACGGGCCAAGTCAAATCAGATTGTTCGATAAGTATTATAATAAATGTCAACTGATTTGGAACTGGCGAATGTATTTGTGCCTCAGTGTATGTGTGTGTGTTAAAAAGAGTGTAAAAGATGTGCAGACAATGGGACAGAAGCATTGGCATTATGAATTGGCTTTCAAGTGCCAATGAATGGCATAAAAAATCGTGAATGTAGTTCTCATTATGAGCGAACCATTGAACAAATTTACTCTAGATATATGTATATAGATATAGGTATATAAATGTCTATATAGTTATATGCATCTCGCTTTTATGCACACTTCCATGTGCTATCTTTGTCTCTCATTCGATTTTTGGGCACTGTGAAATATTACTCTGTTTGTTTTCACAGACAAACAGAGTGTGTGTGTGTGTGTGTGAGTGTGGCACATGCAGCGACATCAGCTAATACGATTATAAATATACGATTATTAACACTCGATTGCCTGCTGACATAATTAAGACGTAAACGAGTAGAAGAGAGCGAGAGAGAGAGAGAGAGAGAGAGAGAGAGAGAGAGAGACACTGAGCAAATAAATGGTGAATCGAGGGTTACATGCACGAGTATAGCTACGAGAATGAGTATGAGTGTGAGCGTGAGTAGTACTCATAGCCAACATAACAATGGCCGCGGCAAAATGTCAAACGACGACAGACATTGGCCTGATAAGTGACATGTGCTGGCGATGCACTCGCCCCCCTCCTTCTCCAGAGCCTCGTAATGCTGCCTTTATAGAACCGTGTATACAATTTAAAATAATTTGATATAAGTAAACCACAGAACAAGCCAGAGATAAATGAACAGTACGGTAAGTGTGATACGGTCGCTCTCGCTCGTTTAACTGAATTTAAGTAGACTGTGATTAATGAACCTCAGGAACTAACCAGATAAACTAAATAGGAAATGCGAGGTATAGGGCATGAAATAATGCCTATAATGATGTACATGTTGTCAATAGAGAAATGGGAGTATATATACTAATGGAGTATGTAAAAATATTAAAAGGAAGACTAGGTTAAAGCCTGTACTATGCGTATGGCATGAAATTAAAGATATCTCAAATAAATATTGCTGGCATAAACAAAATTATTGAAATAAAACATAAATTAAATTTTACTATAAATAAATTTTAATTAGTTCCTTTGATGTTAATTTAAAGTTCATTAATTGATCTAATTATGCAAAAATTGTGACATAACCTAAGAGTAATGGGGCTCGAAAGCGAAAATGAAAGCTCAGTTAAAAGTGAAGGCAAAGAAGAAGGCAAAAGCAAAGAGAGGGTACTGATCAAAAGGATGTGGAGCTCGTTTAGCGCAATTAGCCACAATCGAGTATATATGTCAAATTAATAAATAATCGGAGCTGAAGGTGTCCGCCGCGTGAACAGGTCGAGGTTAGGGCGCATAAATTGTACAATTTGAGGCGTTGATTTGTTGGACATAAACGGGTTTCCCCCAGTTACAGTATCGAGGGTTATAGGGCTACATGTGGGTCTGAGTGTGAATAAGTGTGTGAGTGTGAATAAGTGTGTGAGTGTGTTTGGGGTATGTGTGTGTGTGTACAGTGCTGTCAGTGGGTCGTAATTTGTGTTTAACTTTGGGCGAGCTGCTTCGATAAATTATCACAATTTGCGTTGCATTTAACGCTGCAGTTGCTGCTGCTGTTGCATTCGCTAAATTAACAGAAGCCGAATGCAACTAATTTGCGACAAAACGCCCTCAGGTAGTGGTGTGGCAATGTGGCAGTGTGGTAGTGTTGTATGCCCCATTGAGCCAATAAATCACGTCAACCCAAAGTGGCAGCAGCGAGCAGCCGCTTGCCATCGCACCACATCGCACTTTGGCGCTCGAATTTGTTGTCGTCGTCGTCGTCGTCGTCGTCGTCTGCATGCGCTGCAAATAAATTGCTGGAGCCTTGCAACGGGGCACAAGCTTTAGGCACGAGGCTCAAGCTCTGTCTGAACCTCAAGCTCAAGCAGAAGCTGCAGCTGCAGCTCAGGGGGCAAGAGTTTGGGGGTTCTGTTTGCAATTGTGCAGGATCACCATGAAATGGGATTAAATCGCACAAAAAAATGTTCGTTAGCGTCAATGAAAGCGAGCCAGACCCCAAAATCGGGCCAACCCATTTGGCTTTGGTCACAGTTGCGGCATGAATGAGCCACAGAAAATGTGGCGTGGCATCCTCTAGGCAACAAATTAACACCTTGGCTTTTGTGTGTGTTGCCACTTTGGGTACAAACAATAAATAAATATCACTGATGACTGTCAAGGCAGCCACAGTTCCAGTTCGATCCGACCTAACTCTGCTCTTCAGCAGATTGGCAAATTTATCGTCTTTTAATTAAAGTGCAAGCGACCTGGCCCTCTGTCAGCTACCAAAGTGCCCAGCTAATTGCACCTCAATGGGCAGACTCAACCCCCTGGCCCCATTATGACCAAGTGCCAAGTGCCAAGTTGCAACTGGACCCAGTGCATATTCGTTCGATTAGATCGCATCGGTCGTCACAGGCAAAAGTAATTGACTGGTTTTATCTCTCCACCGAACGAATGTGTACACATAACCCAGCGATAAGCTGACTCTTGCAACTGCAACTTGCAGCTTGGAACTTGCAACAGCAGAGAATTTGCCCAGTTGGTGCTGCCTCATCAAAATTGAGTAATTTAACTACTCAATTCACGATAAATAACCCACTGAGCGCCTTTGGCACAGGCACACCAAGTGTCCAACCACTCTGCCATTTGGCCAAGCTGAGAGCGGTGGCCAGGTGGTAAGTGGCAAGTGGTAAGTGTGGTTGGTTGGTCAAGTGAAACGTGGGACAGGACTGGGCAGTGCGGGTGCCGCTGAATGAGGCCCACAAATGCACCGCCTGCTGCCGCCCAACTTTGGCAATCGTTAGTGGCATTTGAGGTGTTTTTGAAATTGCCGATCATTATGTGAAGACATGCGCGGCAGCAGCAGATAGGGTTACTCCAAAACTTTGTTCCGAAAGCACATCAAAATGTGGATAAATGTTCTTCATTAGGCAATTGGGTACCTCGGAATATATTTGATTTTGTAAATGTAAGAATTCGTTAAGAAGTATACGCAAACCACGCTTTAATTGCGACAAATTTTTCTTTAATTCTTTCAATTGATAAATTTTATAGATTTTTAAATTACGTATACAAATTTTTAGAAAAATATATATTCTAAGTACAAAATATATTAAAATTCATAGTAACTTTACGTACTACCCACGCTTAGCTCGTTTGCCTGCTATTGCCGCCGCATGATCAAAATGAGGCGGACCAATGTTTTGTGATCTTTCAGCGAACGTTCAACTTAATCACAGTGCGCATTGTTCAACCGCGACTTAAACTCGAACACCAAACAAACTCAAACTCAACTCAGATTTCGACTCGATCTGAGAGAGAGAGGGAGAGAGAGAGAGAGAGAGAGAGAGAGGGAGAGAGAGAGAGAGAGAGAGAGTCCTCAAGTAAGTGGCTAAGAGCTGAAGAGCGAGTGGGGCTTTAACAACTGCATGAGATGTAACTACGAGTAACTTGTACTTTGTTTCTGATCGGGCTGCAATTTAGTTTATTGTTATAAGTGAAGTAAGGTTAAGTACGAGCATAATCTACGAGCAGGGCTGCTAACTCTCTCTCTCTCTCTCTCTCTCATTCTCTCTCTGTCTCATTCTATCTAGTGACGGTTGAGCAGCAGCATCATCATCATTTGTAAAAAAACTGATTGCATTCCGCGATGCATGTGTGTACCCTGGGTGCCACAAGTGGCGAGTGTGTCGATTGTGCCGGAGCAAAAGGTGTTATAAAATTTGTTTTAACTTAATTTAAGTGAGCGCCGCCATAGACACAAGAGAGCGAGAGAGCCGGTACACATCGAAAAGCGAGGAGTGAGGAGGGCATTGAAACGCGGCTGGAAACGTGAGCGGTGCGCCTTTAATCAAGCGATTGAACACTGGGCCTGGATACGATCAATCAAGTCATCAATTTGAATGTGTTGTACGCCACAAAATATAGTCATTTTCAATATACATATTTTTCAGCAATAATTCAATTTGCAATTATCCCCATGCCCATGGAGCCCCCAGAGTGTTTTGACTGGATCACTGTGAATCGTTTGGATCATTTCGGAGCGTTCGGAACGCGCGTCATCAAGCAGAACAAATGATCGCAGAGCCCCAGGGCAATTCACGATCATCATTGTGTCTGTTGTTCGATGGGTTTAAGGTGTTGTTGTTGGTGCTGGTGCTGGGTGTAAATGAACCCAATTGATTAAAGCGTAAATTAACCTGGGGTTAACAATGTTTGGCTGCATTTGTTATTAATCATTGCACGTATGAATGCCTAATCAGTTAATAAATTATGCACAGCCCCTTTGCGTACTGGCTGCGGCAATTGTCAAAGTTGTTGGTTTTCCCATGATAGAAAATATATGATTCAATAAACGATGATTAGCTCAAAAGAAGAAAGTGCCACAATGCCTGAAATTTGAGAAAGATTCTTTTTTCTATTTTCTGTTGAGCAAGATGATAAGCAAAGCAATAAATAATTGTTTAGAGAATAAGCTGAAGCAACTCCCGCACTTGGCACTCACTCGGTTCTACTCCAATTGAATTGATTCACCTCAACTCAAGGTTTCAATTGTACTTACTACGTATGCATAATAAAAGAGTTCCTTTAGACTCCAACCCCATACACACAATTATAACCATTGACGAGTATTAATTTTTCATCATTACTGATCGCAGCCGATCGCAACAATAAATCAATCAACAATGCTCAGGCCAAGGCCAAAAAAGACAGTGAATATTTTGGTAACAATCTGGCAGACTTTGTGTCTCGTTTCAGCTATCATGCCCCGGCCTATACGACCAATATGCCAGACAGTTTGGAGCCAAACTCACAGATCAACGATCAACGATCAATGATCACCGGTCACAGAGTACCGATCAGAGAGCATGTCTTTCTTGTTGATTTGTTTACAATTTGACTTATCACAATTCATGCTTAGTTGGCACTTTTCTGGTCCAGTGTTGGGGGCGTGGTCGTGTGTATACGGCAGCCCAACGGTAGAAGAGGCTCATGTCAATAGAACTTCTTCAGAAGTGGTAAAAATTGACAGACTTAATGATCAGGTCGCGCAAGGTCTAAAAGCCGCCAAAGAGCCACAAGAGAGCAGCGACACTTCTTCAGGGTGCAAGGAATTAGTCAAGGTAGCACACACACAGCAGTTATGCGTTAAAGGGGAGCCTGGAACTTAAAAGGCCCTATTTTTTTGATTTTTCAAGGCCCTGTGCTTAAAAATGTAAGGGGTATATCTGATGATGCAATAGCTAAGCAATCAAATGTATCTTTTACATCCCAAGTAATCTCGAGCAGGTTGAAGACATAATGAATGCTTTTAAAGTATATTTACTGTTTGAAGCTAAAACGAACTACTTTAGCTAGAGCACCGGTCCGACTGAACGGCATATTTTGACTGAAGTTGGCTAACGAACTCATTTAGCAGCCAGGGGGCAAACAATGGCGGCGACTTTAAGCCGTGATCACAATATTTCAAGCTTTTTGTCGCTATGAAAATTAATTCAGTTGTCTAATTTTTGCAACATTTACTAAATAAATTGCCCGCAGGCAGTCGCAACTTGCCACATGCAACCACAGGCACCACAACCACAGTCACAGTCGAATCCACAGTCAGAGTCAGAGTCAGAGCCAGAGCCAGAGCCACGTAGCTGCCCCTTACTGAGAGAGTTCAGTTCAAGTCCAGGTCCAATCAAAACCGTGCAGCAAATCCGCAACAACAATGAGAGGACATGGTATATATATAGTATACTATATACATATAATATTTTGATATTTGAGCTGTATTCATGTTAAGTTAAGCCTGGTTTATGAGTGTTGCATGTGGCGAGCTGGCTGACAGGCTAAAAAGGGACGAGCGTGCAACGTGATTGCAACTATTGTTGCCAGCCAAACGGCCAAATGTGGCATGAAGTTTAAGGCTGCCATCAAATTTGGTAAAGACAATTTTTAAGCTCAGATAGCGGCCATAGCGGCCATATCGACCAAACAGAAATTCTACGTAAAATGTAAAAAAGATGGAAAAAAAAACGAACCACAACAACAAGAAGAAGGAACTTGCCCACTCGTTGGTTGCATTGTAATGCGCCTTTGTGTTAAACAAATCATAAATCAATAAAAAGAAAAACTAAGCTGCAGCATTCCACAGACACTGAGACTCTATACGGTAGACCTTAGACTGTGTAGACTGTAGAGTCTGTAGACTGTGCGGAACTGCGGCCTGTCCTGTTCACGATAATTGCGCATACACCTCGCTGAGCTGGGCTCAGTTCAGTTTAGTTCAGCACAGCTCAGCTTTTGAGCTGTAAGACAAAACATCTTAACTTAGTGGTAAGTGCAGCCCAACTAACTGCTACCACTGCTAACAAAGACAACAAACAACAACCACAACAACAACAACAGTAAAAGGCTGCAGCAGAACGCAGCATGTGCTATGGAAAAATCGTGCCGACAGCTCACGACTCGCGCTTCCCGCAACTTGAGATATGGAGAAACAGCAGCAAGAGTGGAAGCCAGCTGAAGAGGGGAAGAGCTGGCCATAAGGCAAGTGCTGGCGGCTGTAAAACACTCAGCGTTTGGCCTGAAGTGGGTGGCAGCGGGCGGAGCGGGCCAAGAAGACTGAGAGCAGCTGAGGACAGAGCCGGGTATTGCAGGGTGAGGTCTGGCAGGCGCACTATGGAAAATTGTCGCGCTGCTTAATCGACAGCAGCAATAGCAACCCAACAGGCAACAGACAACCGACAATGGACATCGGACAGTGCATAGCGGACAAGAAACAAGATTCAACTCTTGCTGAAGGCAGGCTGCGAAAAAAAAAGCCTTTAAGGAAAATTATTATCATGGTTTTGGGCCGAGGCAGAGGGTTTGCTTTTTGTGTCAACAGCAAATGCTCAAGGTGTTGCAGAGTTCACGCTTTTGCCAACAACAACAACAACAACATCAACATCGACAACAATAACAGCACCAACATGGCTAACAACAATAACAACTACTTAGCAGAACTTCAACAAGCATATTAAGCCGCAAAATGAAGTTATCGCCAGGCGGCCCAAACAAAAGTCGCGCGCTATGAAATAAACGAAGCACAGCTAAGAAAAAAAAATATAAATAAAGGAAAAACTGATTCATGACTGCCACAGAGCGGGCGGAGGCAGGAGCAGAAGCAGGAGCAGTAGGAGCCGCCGTAGATGCTACAGCAGAGGCAGGAATAGTAGTCGGAGTTGGAGCTAGAGCTAGAGCTGGAGGTTGCCTTGGTGATCGTCGTGCAGCCCAGGCACGGCATAGTTGTTGGAAATTTGTTGAACGCCGCAGCAGCTGCTGGATAAACGTTGTTGTTGTTGTTGGTGGTGGTGCTGCTGTTGCTCGGATTGGTGATTTACGGCATGCGTTGAGCATTGGGCTCGGCCTCAGCTTTTGGGCTCTTGCTACCCATTGGAAATTTGCATGCCCAGTGCGATGCTAGCTGATAATAAAAGTGCAGCAGCAACAGCAGCATCAGCAGCAGGCGAACTACTGTCGATCGTTGCAGTTTGTTGGATGCTGCTGCTTGTGATCTTATCGCTGGCAGAGTCAACGCTTTGGGTTTGGGCCAAGTGCCATTTAGACGCAGAGACCAATGAACAAACAACAAGTACACTAACAACAACATAAACAACTACAGCAACAGCAACAACAACAGCAACAACAACATTAAAAAACAGCAGCAAGAGCATTGCCACGTTTAGTTTGCGCATTTTATGATTATGTTGTTTTGATTTTCACGATCGTTTAGGCCCCTTTGGTTAAGGCCAAGTATTTAGTGAAAAAAAATGCCAAAAGGTTTTTTACCATGCTCTCGCATGCTAGTTCCTGCTTTAACTTGGCCTTTGATCGTGTTACTGATCGTGGCATAATTATGCCGCAATTTCTCGTTACTTGGCAACATAATTAACAAATGACTTTCTTACCACTTCCCCAAAATGGTTAACATTGCTCTGGCGATCGTTTTACGACTCTAGACTATTAGCAAAGGTGAATTGCGAAATGACGAAACTTTTTAATAGAAACGTCGATTGAAATGTAGATAAGATAACGAGGTACCTAAAAAGATTGATAGGTAGATAGACAGATAGATAGATAGATAGATGGGTAGATGGGTATATACATAGATAGGGAGGTAGATAGGAAGATAGCTAACTATATAGATAGAGGGATAGATAGATAGACAGATAGATAGATAGATAGATAGATAGAAAGGTAGATAGATAGATTTTAGATAGATAGAAAGATAAATAGACAGGTAGATAAATAGAAAGATAGATAGATAGATAGGTAGATAGATAAATAGATAGATGGGTAGATACATAGATAGGTAGATAGATGGATAGATGGATAGATAGATAGATAGACAGATAGATAGATAGATAGATAGATAGATAGATAGATAGATAGATAGATAGATAGATAGATAGATAGATA
>JBANCZ010003529.1:0-12330 GCA_037040025.1 Sphaerogastrella javana | reverse complement strand
GTTGCCAGCTGCTATTGGCAACATAAACAATAAAATGCATTTGGAATTTCGATTTTGATTTTGTTTTCGAATTTCCAATTTCTGTTCATGGCATTTCTTTCGCACCTTTTGCAGCATAAAGATTTGTTTACTCTCGATTACGTTCACCTTTCACCCGCTGCATGTTCCTAGCGCTGTTTTGTTTATCAACATTTCCTCCGTCTGTTTATTTTCAATGCAATTCTGCACTTGCCTCGCGTGTTGACAGCCCCTGGGAGGGGGCAAGGGAGGTGATTATGGAAAGGGGTAGAGGGGGGAGGGGGGCACAAGCTGATACTGAGACAAGGAGGATGAAGAAAATGAAGAAAATTCTTAATAAATTACTCGACTGTCGACAGTTAGAGCAACAAAGATTGGATCCTCAATCCGGATGATATTCTCCAGCTAACAAACCGCGCCCCTCCCACCCAACACTTGCGGCTAGCCTGAACTCATTAGGCGCGTCAAGTGAAATGATGCCTCGTCTTCCTCTTCTTCTACTGCTTCTTCTTCTTCTTGTTGCCACATGTAGTGCCCCTTTTTGGGTTAAGCAGCCGAAACACATTAGCAGCTCGTTCCATGCAACATGGCCGCAAATTAAAGGCGCATTAGCGGCATCAACCGCACCCCCCCCCCCCCCCTTATGCACCACTCAACATGAACAAGTGAGCTGCCAAGTGGGCGTGGCAGCGCCAAAAGCTCTAGCCTCTAAAAGCCGCATTAGAAAACTTAAACAATTTCTACAAAGATATTCAACTTGACAAACAAAAAACCCAAGGCTAAGCAATTTCAAAAGTATCTGAAAGATACAAATATTAAAAATAAAACAAAAGATAAAAATTGGAAATAAAAATAAAAAATAAGGAAATCAAAATGAAAATATAAAAAAAATTCAAATGATAAACATAAAAAATCCATTTATATTAGCAATTGTAGCATAGCTGTCAATGTATCTATGAGATGCAAATAGTATCTCAGCATTAGCTGGATGAAATTCACTTGAAGATACATTTAATTTTGGCTGTATTTTGGATATTATTAAAGTGCAACAAATGGCAAACTTATAACAAAAGTAAATGAAATACAAAAAGTATCTTTCAGATGTATCTGAATAAGAGGGAGAGGAAGAGTGAGAGAGAAGGCAAACAGTTGTATGTTCTGTCACAGTTACAAATCTCGTTCAGTTGGCTAATTAGTCATACAGTTGTCCTTTTCATGTGAGATACACACACACGCCTACACTCTCACACACAAGCATACAGGCACATCTAGATACAAAGATACAGATACATTTGGGGCAGCTGAAGCGCAAGCCTCGTGCTCTGCATTTATAATAATTAATAATTCCTGGGATAATCCGCATGTTTGTCAAACTGATATGACCCGAAAAATTTTTGCAAAACTCGCACACACTCACACACACACACACAGAAACACACATATATACACAGACAATGCACCTATAAAAAAAAGATACTCACTCACACAGATATGAAGGAGAATTTTTGAATATGCGAGAGTGTGTAGCCTGAAACCCTAACATAAACCCAACGATCTTTGACAACAAGAATAACTATAATAATTATGTATGTATCTATAGGATAGCACACATCTGCATCTGCATAAATACTTGTGGAAAATGGGAAATTGTTTTCCTTAAACTTGACCCTAACAGTAGAAGAGTCTCATTGCATTAAGCAATGGGAAATATGCAGTTGCACTTTGAGATACAAATGTATCTAATTGTTGTTGCTGGATTTCAAGGATATTTTCTAACCGTATTAATGCTTAGGTTCCCCATTATTTCACAGAAAAAATACGAATGAGCCGTACATTCTCTGTGTATTTCTCAATACCCCGCAAGCTCTATTTATTATTAATCAAAAGAATTACTTGATGACGAAAATCGGCCAATCAACATAGAATCACTCCCTCAGGAGCCATATAAAAATATAAAAACAGCAAGCTTTTTAACATTTTCGACTTTAGCATATCACTCCTTAAATTTTAATTTAATTGAAATCAGTTTTAGTTCGATTGTTAGGAATGCGTTTACTTATTTATTTGCACTACCTAAAGTCGAAAGGTGGCTCAAACTACTTTAGTTACTCTATTTAATGCATTAGTAATGCCGAACAGATTGATCATATTTATATTATTTGTTTGTGTGAGGTTTACCATGCTTGAAGAAGATGAATAATTGTTTACATAAGTTAAAAAATCTTGTTCTGTTGTACTTTTCGATCACAGGGTATTAATAGTTCACAATTAAAATTCAAAATTTAACTCAAAACTGCCGTATAAATACGAAATAGCAATAATCAAATTTATTTAATTTTTCCAAATCAGTTTTAATTCAATTGTTAGACCGTTTTGATTTATTTCTTTACCTAATTTAAATTAGGAATTTGGAGAATAATACTTTAATTGTATTGTATATTTCAATGAGTTAATGCAGATTCAAAACCAATTTATTATGATACTATATATATATTTTCCAAATATTACATACTGTGACGTGAAAACGTTTGAAAACATACTCCGAGCTAAAGCCCTTACATAAGTAAAAGTCCTAGAAGTGTTTTATTTACCTTTCACGGATTCACCTTTTATCTCCTCAATCGAGTCAAATCGCCTTCCCTGGGCAACTCTCTTGAGTTATGGAAACAGAAAGAAGTCACACGGAGCGAACGTAGGCATTTCATGCTGCAACTTTTGTTTTGTCAAAAATTCAACAAATTCACTAAATTTTTATATTTCTCCAACAATATAACAGGAAACCAAACATTTGATTAAAAACTTTTAATATTTTTTGGAGTGGTTGACTTTTTCTGGAAATGCCTATACATAAGACAAGGTTGAAATTGTTAAAAAGAAAATAACAAGTTTCTAATCTTAATATTAAAACTTCTGAATAATAGCGATTCAATCAATTATTATTTAAACTCTATTGGATTTTTTTTATATGCCTTGAAAATAATACAAACTTTATTGAAATTCATAATAAATGCAATGTTACTAAATAAGTTTAAATAATTTTACGTCTTCTGTGTTTTTTAATGCTGGACCATAACCTTAGCCCTTCCGTGTGGAAGGTATAGTTATCCTAGTGCCACTGGCCACGCCCATTTAAAGAGAGTATTTAGAGGGCATAAAATATGCCAGGTGGCGCTTTGGTCGAGCCCAATCCGAAATTTATGGGTAATACGATAGCCCGGTTCTTGCTCGATTGTCAAGTTTTGGTTGTTGAGGGGGCGTCAGGACAAAGGGCTCCATAGCTTTTGGGTAAATGTTATAGGGTATATGGCAGGGGGTATGTGTGTGTGTGTGTGCAATTATCAACGGCATTAACACCTTTAATTACGAGGCACAAAAGCGAACGCTCGAAATGTGTGCCAAATGTGGGCGTTGCACGTTGAAGGAGGCGGTGCAACTGCAACGGCAACACAATATGCAAATGAGCAGGCACACACAAACACACAGACTGTGCGTGGTATGTGTGTGTGTGTGTGTGTGTATATGGGAACTATCTCCCAAAGAATAGGTCCCTGAGATCAAAAAAGCGAATGTGAAAATGTGCGGTAGACGCATAAGGATATATTAAAATAATGCGCAAGGACTAGGAGCGCATATCATGCATAGAGATGCATGCAAATTCTGTACACACACACATAAATATACATATATACGTATATACACACACACGCAGACTAACTGCGGTAACAGTAAAGCCATTGACAAAAGTGGTGAAAAATACTCGGAAAAGCTAAACGCCGAGCCGCAAAAGCTAAACTTTCTTTTTTCTTTTCGCTTTCTTCCTCCGATTCTCTTCCTTTCTTTCTCGATCTGCATTGCCTTTTCGCTTTGACAATCCAGCGTTGATTTATGAACAAGACATGTATGGTATATGTATACATACACGTCTATATATGGGTTATTTTATGCTTATACATCGTATCTATATCTATATAAAATGTGTATAAATCTACGTACATATATACTATATATTTTGTGCTATATACTATACACTAATATATACTATATACCATATATATCCTTGTCTGACTTTGCTCTTTTTATTTTTTTTTTTGGTCTGCTCCTGGCGATTTGCTGGACGATTCTGTTGGCTCTCCACTGAAAATTTATTAGAAACGGTGCCAGAAACTGTAGAGTCATCTCAGTCCCTAGCTCTGAGGTGTGGGCAGGTGTTCCACTGCAGTGTGTGGGTCAACACACACACTCACACACCTCATGCATATGCAAATTGTGAGGGCAGAGTCCGAAGGGTGCGTGAGTTTGACCCAGTTTGATAGTGGGCGCGCAACTTATTGGCACACTAAACTACACTACCTACTCCTCTTCCCCTCCAGCAGGAGTCCTCTCCACCTGCCACATCGCAGACAATAAGTTCAGGGTATTTTCATGTTTTTGCTTGCCAATTTTGTTTCCCCGCTTGTTTTTAAATGACAAACAAAAAATCATAATTGCATTCGAAATGGGTACAAAGAGTGGGTATAGTTTAAGGGTGGGGGAGGGAACACTGGATTTACGACAATTGTTATCTCAAGCTTAATATAAACAAAAGTATTGTATACAAAAGTAATCCCCAGACCAAGATTATATGAAGTTAGGCTATGATTTGAACTTGAACTCGATTCGCAAGAGATAATGTAATATGTTACTTTTAAGAATGATAATATGTTACCTTTTAGAATGAATATAAAAATATGTATACATCATAAATATTCCGCCCTAAATGATGACTCAGGCAATTTCATATTTAATATTAGAAGCTATACAAGAATTATTAAAATAAATCAAGTTAAACAGATACATTTTCTTTTTAATTCGATTATCATTGTAAAGATTTCAAGACTGAAATAAAAAATTGCAGTTTAATTAATATATATTAAGAGAAATTTTTTGAATTCATTAAAACAATAATCTAACTTAAATATTAGTATAGAAGTCGTTGCAAAAACAGAACTAGTGACAATTAAAAATTTTTCACAAATGTAAATGACATATTTTGATAGATTGAATACAGTAAAATTTTTTTCTACACGATTTGGAAATAACACGGTTCGTCAAGAAGAAATTTAAAATTGTTTCACAAGTAATTTTTGATTTAACACGAATTCCAAAATTTTTTTATTTATTTTTTACATGATTTATGATCGATAAATTGGTATAGTTTATCGGAAGTGGCGAGTAGAATATAAATTTACATCTAATATTTGAAATTTTTGATTTACTTTCAAGGGGCAATATGACTTGTCCAAAGAAACTATTCACAGTTGTAACTTGTTTGATATATAAAGGATATTTTTTGTTCCCCTTTGACTCTGCATAGAGCCACAAGTGCAACGGGATAAATGGAGAAGCAATACAGGGTGCTGAGGCGGTGAGAAAACACATTACACGCAGTCATGTAAACTAATTTAAAGGCAACCCACAAAATCACCACCAAAAAGCAGCACCAAGATAGAGAGAATGAAACGAAAAAAAAAGAAACATAACAAAAGACTGTCGGTTAGTGGGAGCAGAAGACAATAGGGTTGCCCTGTCGTTCGGTCAGGGTTGACTTTGCTAATGAAGAAAAAGCAGCTGTCAGCTGTGCATTACATGGCCTGGCCCAAAGAAATTGCAAAAACTACGAAATTCAATCACATGCCCCCGACCACAGCTGCCCCTGCCCCACGGCTAAACTCTGCACTCTATTCTATACCCGTTAGACCTCGTCGTTTGGCCTTTTCAAACCTACCACCCAAAAGAATCAGCCTCGTCCCCAGCAATCCCCTTGGTCCACAATCACGCCCACCCTCAGTGCGCCCAAATGCAGGTCAAAGGCGTTAATGCACATTTGTCGAACTCTCGGTACCCAAGGCATAACAACTAAAGCAACAACAACAACAACAACAACTAAAAGAACAACAACCGTAGTAGCATTAGCTGTTTCTGTGGGCGGAAGGGGCCGTTAGGGCTGTTTGCTTCTGCTATCGCCGCTGTAACAAGTGTCAGGGACTTTCAAAAAAAGCGGGAGAAAGACAATTTATGAAACTGTACGCTCCAAGGCAACAAGACCAATATCAACAACAACACCAACAACAATAATAACAACAACACCAACAGCAACAAAAACAGAGCAAAAAAGAAAATGGAAACTACAAAATCAATGAAGAAAAATGTTGCAAAACAGCAGAAAAAATTGAGTAAAATATGTCGCATCGTAAACAATATGACGTACAAGATATCCTGTAAAACTTATAATAAAAAAAAAAATAAATACGAAAATGTATTAAAGATTTATTGCTAGATGATTAAGCTTTCACATTAATATCAATATTATATATTATTATTTTCTATATAAGTGTACTCAATAATTTTCGTAAACTATAAATCTTATGTGATATTAGCTAGAGGAATACTAAGTTATAAATATATAAAATGGTATCGAAGATACTAATAAATAAATATTAAATTAGCTCACTTAGCTTTTATAGTTTATTCTAATCTCATACAATTGAGTGTGCCATTTCCATGAACCCAAATACCCGAGCTATGCAGAAACTATCTAGGGTATACAGGGTGCTGGTGGAACAAAACAAGTCACAGCAAAATCAATTGAAAGCAAATTATAGTTGCTGCTGTTAGATAAGCAATGGACTAACTGTCCCAAGGCCCAAAGACATACACGCCCCAAAAACCCCCCTCCCACATCTGACACCCAACAAACCCTAACTGAATTATGGGACAAGTGTGAAATAGAAACCGGGCAATTTCTTTATTGTTTTTTTTTTTTTTGTATTGTCGTTTCTTAGATAAAGTGATGGCTCGAGGAGGTTGAGCCATTTAGAATGTAAGGGGGAGGCACGACAAGAAGTTTCCTCTCTTTTTTTTTTGCCAGTGCAAGGGAATAACTTAACACCCAAGTGAAAGCCCACAAAGCAATGAATTGAATGTGGAAAAAAGAAACCATAGAAATTGAACTGAAATCTGATGATGAGCTTCAGTTGTAATTATGCCAGGCAATTAAACGATTAGAGCAAGCGCCAACTGTAGGTCGAATCCAACCCCATAGAGGCTACGAGATACGGGGTTGGCGGTAGAAGGGTTAAATGCAATCGGGGACTATGTTGTACAAGTGTTAATGTAAGGAATAAGGAATTAAAAACATATCTTCATATGCCGTCATTGGTTACAATAAAATAAGATGTAAAGAAAATCGAATAGGCAAAGTATATGGTTGATACGAGAATAGTTTAAAAGTTTTGTTATAGGTTTATAAATAGGGTAAAAACATATTCGTTATCAATTCTTCTACTATTTTTCAAAGTCAGAGTTATTGATCTGCTCTCAGAATAAATTAAAATGCAAATTGTTCTATTCCTTTGTGTAAATTCTTGCATAAGTATGTACGATTAGCACATGAGATAATTATTGTTTTTGGTGCAGTTGCTATGTTTACGGATATGCGGTTTAATGTTCAGTAATTGTGTGGAAACAACACAGGATGTTGGGTAACTTTTCCAATCCCTACTATACCATTTGCCGGGCTCTACGTGCGGCAAATAGTTCTCAGTTGGCTGAATCTAATCCTGCACTAACTGCCTCAAAGACTGACACATGCTTTTCGTTTTGCACTCTGACCAGAGATATAGGAATAAAAGGAAAGAAAGAGAGAGACAGAGAGACAGAAAAACAGAGAAAAAGAGGGAGAGAAAGACTTGGTAGATATAGATGGACAGAGAGTTAGAGAGACAAAAGGGGCCGAACAACGGATAGACACAAGTGGGCAGCATTACAAGCTGAAAGTGCTGGCATTTTTGGTAAGGATCAAAAGCAAAAAACTTTCATTTATGTGCAACGCACGGCCATAAAACTTTTTCAACTTACAGAGAACAAATAACAACAACAAAATTGTATACATATATAAATAAGAGAGACAGCAACAAAAGTCGCAAGCTTTAAGAGAAAGTGCGAGTGTTTGTTGATGGCACGGGGTAGCATACTATAATTTTGGCGAAGGGCGAAGGAGTTAATGCCAGTGCCAGAGCCGGTGCTATTGCCAGTGTCTGCTGCTGCAGATGCTGCACAATATTTGGGAATGCGGAAACGGAAATATTCTCACCATGCCGACCCAACAACAACAGAAGCAAAGTACAAGCAACAGACAACAGAAGTATGAACATTTTGGGCCATTTCAACGTCTGACAAGAGCCTTGTCCAGCACCGTCTCTAGCTGCACCCAAAAAAAAAAAAAAATTCCAACACTCATACGCTGGACTCTGAGTAGACTATACTCAATGCCAATCCTCGGACCACTCACTGTTTGTCAGTAGTTTTTGCAGGTTTGTCAGCTCTAGGTCTGCGCAGTACTCTCCGCTACACCCAATCACCCCGTTCGACCTACAGTCTGTATATCTGACCGTCTAACTGTCTGTCTTTCCATGTATAAGTCTTTCTACTGTTCTGTCTCTCTGTCTATCTGTCTGTCTGTCTATCTGTCTGTCTGTCTGTCTATCTGTCTGTACTGCTCAGTTCGATACGCTTTCAGCTCATCTACCATCCATCCCATGCCAACTAATCATCTCATATCATTTCTTTGCTTCTGCACCTCGACACCCACTGCTTCTATTTTTTTGTTATACTTTTCCCTTTTTGTATATTTTTTGTTTTATTTTTTTTTCATACAAATTTCTAAATGCACTTTTGTTGTTCAATTTGAAACTGCTTCTGCAATTTTATTTGCAGTTTCCCTTTGCGGCCCACCCAGTGCTATGCTTCTTGCATTATATACGTTTTATACCCTATACTAAAATGGCAGAAAGGGTATAAGCTGATTCCTCTGTATAACGTAGTAAAGCAGCAGCATATCGTATATATTACACTTAGTAACCTCATCTAACTGTCGGTTGGGGTCGACTGTGTCGTTGGTTTTCTTTTCATTTTTTGTGCTTTCACGTTTAGTTTTTTATTATTCTCACAGAATTTTTTTTAGTTTGCCTTGCCAATGCAATAAGGTAGAGTTTTTGTTAAATATTTGAATCTAATTAGGATATAATGGCACTTTTTTACCCCCATTACCTATCCATGGCTTCGTTTAGCTATTTTTCTCGGTCAGCCTGCCTTTTGCCTTATCATTTTCCTTCATACCGATTTCCCTGTTTAAAAGCAAAGCATATTCTACAATTTATTACTATTTTAAAAATTTATTAAAAAATTATTAAAATTTGTTAATTCAAAAAAATATATGCATAAAGTTCAAGCTAAGTTTAGGCTGCTATTAATAAATGGCAAATTCAAAAAAAAGAAAGCGAGAAGAAAATGCAGACCCACTGCTGTGCCAGGGTTGTCATTATCAAAGCACACTTTGCCGCCTCTTCTTTCCACTCTGAGCTAAAGAGGCAGCACTGCCAGTGGGAGGGGAAAGAACAACAATAAAAAGAATGGAAGGGGGGATAGAATAATTTAATTAGAAATTGCCACTGCTGTCACAATGGACAACAAACGCGAGCCAAATTGGCTGCCAAGACAAGTGACAGCCAGAAGTACCATGCCATACTACCCGAAGCAAAGAGTTGCCCCTGATTTTATATACTATATCGTTGCTGTAATTGTTGTTGTTGTTGTAATTGTTGTTGTTGTTTTGGTCGTGCTGTGACTGACGCATGCAAAAATTCGCACACTTCGGGAAAAAAAACTGACAGCTTCTTTGATAGCCGCCAAAGTAAAAGATGTCACAGCGGAGGAAGAAGGGGAGAGTGATAGAGAATAGAGAGAGAGCGAGAAAAAGTGAGAGAGACAGAGAGAGAGTGAGAGAGGGGGAGAGGTGTCTAAGTGACTCAGAGTTAGAGAGCCAGGAGGACGGAGAGTCAGACAAGTCAGGGAGTCGGAGACCCGGAAAGGAGCCAGTGCGTCAGGCAGAGACTTTTCTCAAAGACTTTTCCAACTGTAGCGCTGTTTAATTAAATTTTCAACATTTTCACAGCAGCAGCACTTACAATGCACTCAAAAATTATTTGATTGTGTAATTAGGCCGACAAATGAGTTCAGCGAAAAATCAATTAGATACTGCGTAAATTTGCAACATGAATACATTATGCATTTCTTATAATTACCATGGAAATTATTGTAAAATTATTTGAAACATTTCATTTAAGTGTATACATAATAATTTTATTCATTTAAATTAATATATATTAAATTTATATAAATTTAAGTTAGAGCTGGCGGTGGAACGGAAATAATTGTTAAGTAAATGGGTTTAATTTGTCATCGAATACCGGTGTAAGTCTTTGGTGTGAACAGAATCATTTCCGTCTTGGATCACACACTGATTAAAACGAATTTTCATTTAGAACATTTACAAATGGAACAAACTTCTTATCGGGTCAGACACTTGCCCCTACTGCCGCCTAATACTTTTCGAGTCGTTCACAAAAGGAAAACTAGAAAAACGTTGATGCATGTATAGGAAAAGTATCCCATTAAACGGCAGTTGAACGCGTCATCTTTTATCCAGTGTGTGTTTCGGCGTGTTATAAAGGCCTTCAATAAAGCAATCAACCTGCATTGATTTCGGCCAAAAAAACAATTAAGCCAAAGGCAACACACAACAATGCAGCGTTAGCCAATGAAAGGTGACAATCAGACGACAACCTCTGACCTTAGTTGCTTAGCTGCTTAGCGTGTTGACAAATGATACCAAAAATAAAAAAAAAAACAGGAAAAAATGTCGACAGAAAAAAAATGCTGACTAGGTAGCCTGACCAGGCTAATACCGAATGTGTAATCCTTTAACCTGCCGCCAACACAGTTTTGTCTTTTGGCCGTATGGCTCAATTCTCTGTGTTTGGGTCAAAGGGCGCCGCACTGTCGCATGAGTCGCCTTTTTGGGCAACCGAATAATGGGCACCCGATTGAGACATTGTAGCCTTCTGTCTGTCTCCCAGTGTGTGCCGGCTTTTATCACACAGCTGACGAGGTAAAAAAAAGAAATATAGACACAGGTAGTTGAGTTTTGTCGTCTTTACCCACAAAGGCAACCTCAAAGGACATTTTCACGTTTGGGTGCACAAAAGGAGCCAACATTGCAGACAGAAATCATTGTGCAATTGACACAATTAAACACTGTGCCATTGGTGGCGGCAACTTACTGAACTCTCTTAAAACTCTCCTATATATATGGTATATATAAATATCAGATCTCGAAGATTTCTGCTGAAATGTGGACAAGTTTTTGTGCGGCGCTTCAAAGGCAAAGTTGTTGCCAATTGTTTGATTGTTTGGCACAAATGTTTATGCTTGACTGCGAAACAAACAACTCACAAACAATACACACACACACACACACACACACACGCACACACACACACAGCTAAGCGGCATTAGTTGAATCAACACGCATACAGTGAGTGCAAAACCAACATCGCTTGAGACTCTGTGCGAAAACCCAAAGAATTTGTTCAGGGGGAAAACAGTTTGGCTGTGCTGGGAAAAACCGCTATAACCCAGGCATGCGGTGTCCGTGTAAAATCCACAGAGTGTAAAAATGCTATGCGAAAAGAAGAAAAAAAACTTAAAACTGATGTAACACTGGCTTACAGACCACAGGGATTTTCAGCGGCAAGTATGCCATATCCTGCACGCGGTAGCCGTCAAATAATTTTGATAGACATTCTCCAAAAACTAAACTAACGCATGCCAAGCTCAAGCTGAACTCCCAACCTGAACCCGTAACTGTAGCAAAACCCTCTTAACCCATCCACATCCACTGACTATCCGAATAACCCTGTAAATGCGTACTAACCTGGGCATGTGAAGCTGCTCACTTGTAGCGTAATTTGATTAAAATTGCCACAGCGAAACCAGCAACAACAAGTTTTAGCATATGGTTAAAAGCGTAAAATATGGCATCAGCTTGGCTTCCCTGTGTCCAACTAACCACAAACTCCTCCGCCCCCTCTCTATACCACTTGGTGCTTCTCGCGAAAAACCTCAGCGCATTTTCCTTTGCCGCCTTTGAGCATGAGAATGCTGCACGCTCTGATGAACTAACGCCTGACGTTGATGCCCTGATGTAAATTGAAAGTGCTTTCCCTTCGAATACAGAGTAAGGGTATAGTATAGAGTCGAGTGTACTAGTATAATAGAAGCTAAAAGAGTATATATTGCACAATTTACTATAGTATTTATGTAATTATTAAAACAAGCCCATTCACAATGTTTTGTACTAAAAAAATATCCAACAGTAGGGACTGGCCCGACAGTAGGGACCCTGTGTTTAGTTTTTTGGGGCAGTATGGTCTT
>JBANCZ010003528.1:0-12332 GCA_037040025.1 Sphaerogastrella javana | reverse complement strand
TTTTCGAGCACTCCAGCCGATACAGCGAGAGACTGCTGAGGCACTGCAGCCGACTCGCAAGACGATTAATACCCGCTTGGCCTCTAAGACGAATCAGCGGCAAGGGTTTGCCAAGGCCATGGGACGTTAGGAAGCTGACTCTATCTATATTTATATTCAATCCTCACACAGAGGTTTGGTTTGAGTTAAAAAAAAATTTAGCCCTACACTTAAAATAAAATAACAAACTACTAAAAAATTAAATATCTATAAAAATGTTAAAAAAAAATGTTAAAAATCTCTGAATCGAAAACTAAAGGTGAAAAAGAAAACGTAATTATGTTTGAATTTTGTTGTTGCTTTTGTTTTTGTTTTTGCTTATTGCCTTTTGTTGTTGTTTTAGTTGTATTTATGTTATGCCTTTTCGTACGCATTGGCCACGCTTAAGTCACGTAGTATATTGATTTCAATTGCGTTTAGGTTGATTTCAACTTAAAAAAAAAATCGAAATAAAATCGAAATATAACAACGAAATATGCAAAGCAACAGCAAAAAGTCTGCATATAATATTTATTTAATTTTTTTTTGCTGTTTTTCGTATTTACTTATTTTTTTTATTTTTTTAAATTTGTTTTTTTTATTTTTTTGAAATTAATTTTTTTATTTTTTCTTGTAATTTTTTTTTGTTTTTGCTTTCCTCTTTGTACTGCTAATCCTGTCATCTAAATGCAAGTGTATGCATGCGTGTGTGTGTGTGTGTGTGTGTGTGTGTGTGTGTGTGTGTGTGTGAGCGTGAGAATCAAATTTTGCTGCACGTAAATCTCGCTCGACAATCAATTAAAATTAAAATATTTTTTTGCCATGTCCACACACAAAGAAAAAGAGAAACAGAGAGAGAGAGAGATAGGGAGAGATAGAGAGAAAAACAAAGTCTACATATTTGAATTGACTTTTTGATGATGTATCACGATTTATTGTTACCAAAAATGGTTGTCAAAGCGCGTGGAAAAGTGGATCAACGAACAGGCGAACGTCTAACGGTTACAGCAGATGCCAAATGCGGCAACAGACAGCGACAGAGAGAGAGAGAGAGAGAGAGAGAGAGAGAGCAAGAGCGAGAGCGAGTGAGCGAAATAGCTCTCCATAAACTCCCACAGTTGCTGTGCTTTGTTTTTTTTTTTTTTCGCCACGTCGCCAACTTCGCCGCATTTGCGTTTGCGCTTTTGCGCTTTGATGCATTTGAGCAGATTAAAAGCTCATGTTTAACAAGCGAGGCGCTGACTGATGGACAACAAATGCAGCAACAAGAAAGGCAGCAACAACAACAGCAGCTAAGACAATAACAACAACAACCACAATAGCAACAGTAGCAACAACAACAACAACAACAACAACACCAACAACATAGGCATACAAAAGCTTTTGCTTTTCTTTTTCTTTTCCTTTTCCATATGATTTTGCTTTTGCTTCTGCTTCTGCTTTTACTTTTGCTTTTGCTTTTTATGTTGTTGTTGTTGTTGTTTTTGTTTTCATTTATTTATATTAATTGCCTTTTGGGTGCCGCTAGAGCCGACAGCCAATGGGAAACGCCGGCGCCAACACCTACGCTGCCAACTTGTCACGCGTCTATCTCTCGCTCTCTCTCTCGCTCTCGCTCTGTGTGTGTGTGCGCGCATGTTAATTAACAATACACACACACACCCATATATATATTCTCACTTGCGCATGTGTGTGTGTGTGTAAACAGTTGGCCACCCAATAATATGCCTGCCAACTTGTCATTTAGCCTAGCTCCACCTTAACAAAACAAACAAACTGGCGCACACACACACACATACACAATAAGCTCAGGCGAACTTACTCACACACAGACAACCTAAAAAGCGAACTTACACACACAAACACAAGCACATTTATCATACAAGCACACATGCACACTTACTTATTCAAACATACACACACACGCATACAAACCAAAGCGAAATTACACACCCAAACCCAAGCAAACTTACACTCACACAATGGCACACGCGAGCTTACACACACACTCACACACACATACACCACACGAACACTTACTCTTTAAAGCACACGTACGCTTACTTATTCACCGACGCACACACACACACACACACACACCAACATACCGAAGCACACAATCAAAGCTTGCTCCAACGACTTCCAACATGTTCGCTGTGCTTGGTTTCATTCCATCAGCGAACGTGGCGCTAGTCGGTCGTGTGTCGCGCTTCGTTTTCGTTCGTTTCATTTCGTTACGTTTCGTTTCGTTTACGCCGCTTTCGTTTCGATTTGTTTACGTTTTGATGCATTGAAGTTTTCCGTTTATTTCTTCGTCCGCCTTATGCATTTTCCAGCTTCCCAGCATTGCAAATGCACAGTGTATGCCTTTGCTGTGTTTCATTGCCAAAACGTTTTCAGCCGGCTTTTGATTTGATTCTATTGCCGCTGCGCTTGCTCCTATTGCGTAAAGCGCGTGCGTGAGGACGTAAAGAAGTGCGTGAGGAGGTGCGTGAGGAGGTGCGTGAGGTGGTGCGTGAGTGCATTTGTTAAATGCTTTAAATGGCGTTTTAAGTGTGAATTAAAATGACGGATGTGCTGTAATTTGCACAATACAACAATACCTATACATATACACATAAATACATACATATACACATACACATATGTACATACATGCATACATATGTACATGTGTATGTTGTCTACATACAAAGTGTCAATAAATTGAAAAAAAAAAACACGGCAGCCGTGGGGCGTAGCATGTGCCTAGCCTTTTTTGATTACAACTATAACAACAACAACAAGAGCATCAACAACAACAACAACAAGTGACAGCAGCAACAGCAGCAACAACAACAACTAGTGACAGCAGCAACAGCAACAGCGGCGCATGTGATTACAACGCCCCAGCAAATAGCAAATAGCAATAACAACAAAAAGAAGAAGAGTAGGAGGAAGAAGAAGAACGACAACAACAGCAACAATAACAGCAACAACAACAACAACAACAACAACAGCCGTTGATCAAATTAAGTGTGCATCGCTGTCGCTTTGCCGTTTGTCTCCGTGTGCGTGTGCGTGTACGTGTGTGTATGTGTGTGCGTGCGTTGATTACCGTACATTTGTAGTTGTGGATTGTATTGGACTGTGTATTGGACTGATGCGCCCGCGGCTGCGTGTCCGTTCGGCAAATTGAGCGGATATGCAAGAAAATGTGTAACAAAAAGCAACAACAAAAACAAGCAACTACTTCTAAAACAACAACAACTGCTACAACAACATCTATAGCTACAACAACATCCACAACTACTACTACAACAACAACATCCACAGCTACTACTACAACAACAAGAAACACCCCCGCCCAGGAAGCTGCTGCAATAAGTGCTAATAAGTGAGCAAGAGACCCAATAAAAACCGGATGTATTTATGAATTTATCCAGGCAGCAAAAGCAACAACAACAACAACAACAACAGCAGCAGCAGCAGCAGCAGCAAGTGCATTGCAACATAACAAAATATATATGTGTGTGTGTATATGCGTGTATGTGTTGTAAATAGCATACGCAACATTGGAACGCAGTGGAAGTGAAACGGTCATGGCCTGCCGCCTCATTAAATATTTGCCTATGGCCAAACTAAACTGAAGCCATCCATTTGCCGGCTAAACACACACACAGTCCACACAGTCCACAAACTGTATTTTCCACGATCCACACTGCAACAGCCGCTCTGTGTGCTCTGTGATTTACCCTATACACACACCGCCACAGCTCTCTTGCTGCTCTTTATTCTAAGCTCTTTGCTCTTCACTCCTTGCACTTTGCACGCTCACACTCTCTCTCTCTCTCTCTCTCTTTGCTGCTCATACGCGCGTCACGCAACGCAAAGCTTTGCATTTGTTTTATTTTTTTTTGCACAATGACTTTGCTGCCAAAAAAATGAAAAACAAAAACAACAAAAACGATAGCAAAATAAATGAAACAAAAATCATTGATAATTGATTAGCAAAGACAGGAACCAATTTTGCCGGCATTATTGTTCTGTTTGTGTTTCGTTTTCGTTTGTGCCTGCGTTTCGTATTCCTATTCGTGTTCGTGTTCGTGTTCGTGTTCGTGCTTTTGCGTTCGTGTTGTTGTTGTTGTCATTTGGATTTGGCAGGTAGCATGCAGCAAAAGCAAACGGTAACAGCTGCTGCTACAATAGAGACTAACTACAATAGTTGCTGCGATTATTTCAAGCATCATCCACGTCCGCGTCTTCGCCAGCGTCTCCATCATCAGCAGCGTCTCAGTCGCCGCCAACTGTCACAACGTCAGCTTCACCATCGTTCACGTCCCTTTGGCAGTCAGCGTCTCAGCTTGCGTCTCTGCCTGCATCTCTGTTTCATTCAGTTTCAACGTTTGCGTCGCAGTTGTTGCTGTTGCAGTTGCAGTTGCAGTTGCAGTTGCCGCAACGTAACGTGCGCCAGAACGTTGCCGGGCAATTATTATTTTGTAAGACGTTTTACAATTTAATGGTTTTCATGGTAAGCACCACTTTACCCCCTCCCGACCACCCCCAACCAGACACAACTTCCATACTGTGACTGCAGCCCTCACTCTGACAATGACAACCAACAACTACAACGACTACAACTCACTCACTAGGCCAAAACGCCGACGCCGACGCCGACGCCAACGCCAACGCTGCGAAAATGCACCATATGCCTTGTGCCACTTGCCACATGGCATGTGCCACTGTGCTCTGTTCTTCCATGCCCTCTGTATATCTTCTCCCCGTCTCGCTTTCTATCTATTCTTCCACTCTTTCTCTCTCTCTTTCTATCTCTTCTTCCAATCTTCCACTTTCTCTATATCCATCTCTCTTTCTATATTCTTCTGCCTCTCTATATCTCCCCCTGTCTTTTAATTTCTTCTTCCATTTTCCCTTCTTCTCTTTCTCTATCATAACCCTTTTTCCCGCTTCTTCTCCTTCCTCTTCTCTTTGATCTGTTCTCCTGCTTTACACAATTTACCTGCCCTTTGCCTTGCCCTCTTTCCATCTTTGCACCTTTGCCACCTTCCCTTCATTTTCTCTATGTCTTTCTTCCACTTCCCCTTTGCGTTGACCTACACTTTGTTTACTTTGACTGACAGCTTTATGGGCTAAACCCTACTTTTGCATAATATACTTACATATTCACTCATGCTTCCTCTTCTTACTCTCTCTCTCTTCCACTCTTCTCTTTCATGTCATAGAATGGACTGGGATCAGACCCTCTGTCAGCAAAGGAGGTGAGTTTCACTGATTGCTCATTATATTATACTATTCCATAGGCGTTATCAATTAACTGCGATTATCTTTATAATTAACATTATGATTGGCATTATCATTATCATTATCATTATCTGCATATATTCAATCACATAATATGATCTTCTTATAGTACATAGTAAATATAAACGTAATTGCATAGGGCTAACATCGATCAATAGATTCGATCGTATTCAGATTCGACCTCGTTAAGATTCGATCTAATATGAAATATCATTCCTATCAATGGAACTGTTAGAATGAAACTTAATATACTAAATTATAATACTACTCTATATGCGATATGAACTGTTATATATACACATACATACATATATGCTTGCATTGTTTTACATGTACTGTATATTGTTATATACTCTATACTGTTATAATAGTATACAATATATGTTATACTTATATAGAATGCAGTTTAATATTTTATTAAATTTTAATTATTTTATTAATAAACCATTAACTATTATACTATATATCTTATACATGAGGTTTATTTATTGTAATTTAAACTGTTCTATATACTGTTATACTATATATGCTAGAACTAACGTATTGATCAGTTTATTTTTTTTTTAATTTCTATTATATTATTTATTATTGATTATTTAATTTATTTTTTATTTATTTTAATTATTGTTATTATTATTATTACTATTATTATTATTATTATTATTATTGTTGTTATTATTATTATTATATTATATAGTATAACAGCTTTATATGTTATACTCGCCTTTACGTATGGTATTTTTTTTTCAATTTTTAATTTTAATTGTCCACATTTATTAATAATTATGAATTTATTAGCGCTCAATGAACGCGCAAGAATTTTTGGAATATTTCGCATTGGCCCAAGGCGCATTTATGGCACATTATGGCATATTTATGGCGGCACAGCCACAGCTCTGACGCGTCGCTGAATAATTGGCGCTGCTGTAAGTGATATAGACGGGGCTTTAAAGTCAAGTCATAATACAACAACAACAGCAACAACAAATTGTGGCATGCAGCCGCAATTCCCACTGCAGCAATTGCAACAACAAAAAAGAAGAAGAAGAAGGAGAATGAGAGGAAGAAAGGAAGATGAGGAGAAGGTTAAAGCAGAGGCATATCAAAAGAAAAAGCTCATCAATCGTAGCAAATTACGCGGCTCAAAGCCAAGGCAAAAGCCGCACTGCAACAAATGTTGCTGTTGTTGTTGTTGTTGTTGCACCGAAAAAAAAGTCTGCTGCAAATATCATTTGCCACAGCAGCAGCAACAACAGCAGCAGCAGCATCAGAGCCAGGAGAGCAATCCATAAAACTAGCCATCAAGTCAACTGGACTTGAATCAAGTTAGAAGAGCAAGGTAGAGCATGATAGTGATTGAGGGAAGGAAGACGGGGTTGTGGGGGTGGGGGGGCAAAAGCAAGCAACTAATGAACAGCGTCGCCTTTTGAAATCGGCGCCTATGTGAAATTTCAGCACGTCTCACACAAATTAGCGCAGCGATTGCCAACGCCAATAATAATAACATAAACAAGGGCGGGCAGACAGCTAGAAAGAGGGGGAGATAGAGAGAGTGGGGAGAGGGTAAGAGGGGGAGAGTGAGATGGAGAGGGGGAAAAAGGAGGAGTGAGAGAGAGAGAGAGAGGGATAGGGAGAAAAAGAAGGAAAGACAGAGAGATTGAGGTAGAGAACGAGAGGGAAACAAAGAGATTGTGAGGTAAAGAACGAGAGGGAGACACTGAGAGATTGAGGTAGAGACTCATAGATACAGGGAGTGACAGTGGGATAGATAGAAGGAGTTAGAATGAGATAGAAAGAGCGAGAGAGAGAGATAGAGAGGGAGAGACAGAAAGGTTAGGGGACCGTTCCATAGATTGAGGAAGACATAGAGGGAGGTCGAATGAGTGATACAAAATTAGAGAGAAATAGACAGAGCGTTATATTGAAGGAGAACTAATGATTGAGTGAGAAAGAGCGACAGAATGAAAGTGTGAGAGCGGTATAGTTGCGATAGTGAGCGAGGGAGGGGCAGGTTGATCCAGAGAGCGGGAAAGCGCGATTGATCTCTCTCGAACAGTCGAGATCGACTACGCTGACAATAAATCAGCGCTGTTAAGCAAAGGCAATTAGATAAAATGGCTGGACAGTTGCTAGGGTCGCATATCAATACTAAGAGCAACAACAACAGCAGCAACAAAAACAGCAGCAACAACAACAGCAGCAACAACCACAGCAGCAACAGCAACAACCACAACAGCAACTGTAATTCCTCTACCAATTCCAAGTCGAATTGCAATTGCAATGCATCTCTCGTGTCTCAATAACCAATGAAGTTGTTGCTGTTGTTGATGTTGCTGCTGTTGTTGTTGATGTTGTTGATGTTGCTGTTGTTAATGTTGCTGCTGTTGTAAGCTACATTGTCATAGAGATAAAGAGCACAGCCAAAAGTCAAGCAGCGCCTGAGGCTGGCCCAATCCCCCAAGACCTCGACGGAAGACAGACAAAAACGGACCTATCGATATCGCTATAACGACAATCGAAGACAAACTATATCTATCTATATCTAATCTAATGTTGTTCTCAATGGCAATAAGCATTTGTTTGTATAAATAAATACAGCAGCAATGGCAACAACAGCAACAGCAACAGCAACAACATGTACAGCAGCAACATCTACTGCAGCAACAGCAAAAACTCTAACAAGCTTTAGCCATTGTAGAGGGGGAAGGCTCGACTACAACGATACCTTGTAATTAGTTTAACTTGAAAAGCGGGCCGCGCTTAATTACAGCTCTTAAATTAGTATAAATCGATACGGTTCTACTAAATGTTGCTGATGTTGCTGTTGCTGTTGCTGTTGCAATATCAAACTATAGCCACATTATAAGCGTATTACCACTTAATGTTATATGTTTTAGTTTAGTTAATTGGTAATTGTACTATAATTTGGTTAGTGCTATTTGTTATAACTGCTCAAACGTATACCAAGACAATTTATTGTTACAACGAAATTAACTGCTTATGTCTATATAAATTTAATGATATTTATATCGATAAATTTATCATTGTACTGCCAAGGTATCGACAGCCCTTTAAGTCGCTGTGTCGCTGTCGCTGTGTGCAGCCTTAGATTGATAGGGTTGAATATATAGTATAAAGAATTTGGTACGATTAGTGCAGGCTTTTAGTTCAATTAGTTTTATGTGCGAGTGACTAAAAAATTACATAAGGTTGCATTAGAAATTTCCAAGTTGACCAAGAGAACCTTGTTTGAAAATGCTTGAAACGTTTGAAGAGCCTTCTATATGAGAAACATATATTGTATTTGTTATTATAATGGCTTGAAATAAATAATTTATTAGAGATTTAAGTAGCAAAGGTAGCAATGAGAGAAATATATAAATAAATATATTCAATTAACATACAATTTGCTTGATTCAATCGATATCATATCGATATATCAATCAATTAATGTAGTTTAGCACAACCCATTGTTTTTGAGCATTAAATACACGGTATGTTATATGTATATATGCACAACAACATCGCGTGTCTGTCCGCCAAGTGTAAAAAATCACAGCATCTACCATGTGCATATTATAGTATAGTATAGTAGAAGTTGGGCCCGTTTGGGGTCTCTCGTTGTAAATCGCCCACTCGGCGCTGACATTTTTTCATAATTTGCGCTACAAGCTTGACAATTGTCGTTTGTTTGCCCACTGGGCAAAACTGTTTGACATTGTTCATGTTGTTGTTGTTGTTGTTGCTGTTGTTGTTGTTGCTGTTGTTGTTCGCGCTGTTGTTCGCTTTGCTGTTGGCAGCTTGTAGCAAGAGCAACAGCAGCACCCTGCATCCGCTTTTAGCCAAAAGTCTTGAAAGTGTTGGCGCTTTCGCACCTCCAGTTATAAACGCAGATACTAGCACACAGACTTCACGCTCAGCACCCTCTCACTACCTCTCTCTCTTCCTCCCCCTTAGCGTACAGCACCCAAGCACTCAGCACCCAAGCAGCCGGTACCCAATGCTTGCTGTTTGGTCTACAGCCGCAGCTTCAGGCTTAATCTAAGTCCCAGTCTTCGGTATTCAGTCTGTAGTCTTCTTTATCAGTCTACGTTTCTCTCTCTCTCTCACTCTCTCACTCTCTCTCTCTCTCTTTTGGTCTCTCTCACTCTCTCTATGTCGGTCTCTTGCACCTCTCTCTGTCTGTTCTTTGAATCCCTCTCTCTCTCTCTCTCAATACATGTGACTCTGTCTCTTTCTTTCTATCTCTGTCTGTGTCTATGTTGTCGTCTCTCTTTCTCCATCTCCGCCTCTGTCCACCCTCTCCATCTAGCTCCCCTATGACAGGTCAGGACGGGGGGTCTGAGAGAGGGTTCAAATGCATATGCAGTGCTAAATTAAAATTTATCCGTTTTATGGCGCTGCGGGCAGCCGTTAACTGTTTTTTGCGCTTTGTATAGTTTTATTAGAGTTTTTCTCTTCATTTTTTTTTTTTTTGGTTTTTATATTATTTTTTATATAAATTTATTTTTTTGTTATTTCGATTTTTTATTTTTTTTTGTTAATATTTTCGTTTGTTCATTTCGTTTTATGGCCGTTAGTTTATTGGTTAGGATTTCGTAAGCGCATAATGCGCAACAATTGCGGTTTCCCATATGGGGCAGCAGAAGAGTCGAGCTCTAATGTATGCCCACTGTGGCCAGAAGACGCTAGCTACCCTCACCTCCCACAGCACCCAACTGTTCCCAACTCCCCGTTCATCCGCAACCAACGGCTGCCCATCAACGGAAGTCATTTGCGGTTCCACGCAGCTGAATTCAATAAGCCAAACAGCTACCAAACACGCCAAACACGCAGCAGCGTTATAGATATATGTAGAGCGATAAGCGCAGACCAATACAGACTCAAATAGACACATAAGCACATACACATAGCATGGGTATATACAAAGTTATAATATTTTATTTGTAAATATATTATATACATAAATTTATGTATTAATAGTAAGTAGATCAATACAGATAGACCTAGGTATATATGGTAAAAATATATGGTAATATTATATACATCGTATATATATAATATTTTGAAGTACAGTGAACACTCGTTTATAGTTAGGCTGCTGAACTAATGAGCCATAACTGCAAAATGTAGATCTATAACCAACAAATTCAGCTTCAAAATGTTTGGAATAAAACTTCTAATGAAGCTACCTACTACTAAATGTAATACATACATATGTATATATATATATATATATATATAATCATCAATATATATTATCTTAATATATACTAGTTAAAATTGAGCACTTTAAGTAACATTAAACCTTAACTTACGCACTTATTAAAGCTCTAAATTCAAAAATGTATCAAAGCCTAGAGGTCAAATAATAGAATCTACATCACTTCATACCCTATAAATTTTAATCTATGTATGCACATAGGCATACGTATAAGCCCTTCCTTATGTATATCTTTATATAATCACCCCCCTGCTGCTGCATAATTCCCATCGTTATACCCAAAACATTTTGTCAATGTTGATTGGGCACAGCCGTAGCTTAGGGCCGACCTAGCTAATGATAATTACAAATGCCGATAATGATAATGATGAACGTACGCTTAAGCTAGCTGTCCATCCAAACAATCTATCTACATACACACCCATCCTATCGATCTATGTTTATCTTGATCTCTCACTCACACACCTTGGCGCTTTCTGCGCTCTCGGTCTTCTCTTCTACGTTTCTTTTTTTGCAGGCAGAGGGCCCTCCGGTTCAAGTTGAACCAGTTGATTTGAGTTTACGCTCGCCGCGCGGTAAGTTGATAATTATATACATGAATAACGTAGCGTCTAAGTATTAGCCGTATGCTATATAGACATATCGGTTAATAACGTAATGCGAACCGTTTGCCAGAAATCTCTCTCTCTCTCTCTCTACCTCTCGCTGGCTCTCTGAGAGCCGTGCGCATTATTAACATAAGCAGCGTTTATGGTTCCGAGTAATTAATCAATGGAACAGTCGAAAAACAAAAAAAAAACAAAAAAAAAAAAGAAGAGACTTAAAAATATCAACAACAACAACGAGAAACGTTGACTCTTAAAAGCGGGTCAAATAACAAAAATGTAACCAATTTGCATTTGGAGTGAAAACTAAACGTAGCATATTTATTTTAATTATAGCAGCCGTTTTAAGACCCCTCTTACTCTTCCTTACTCCCTCTCTCTCCTTACTCCCTCCCTGACTCCCCACTCTCCATCTCTCTATCACTTCTCCATTATATCTAACCATTTCAGTGGGTGGCTACTGAAAAATTTGTTATTGATAAGCAGAACCTTGGAAATTTTCGCTGTGTAAAGTTAACATCGTTTTGGAAACGCTTGAAATTGGAACACTGCGGTGCACCGGAAAGTGGAAAGTTCGGTGTAATTTATGTTGGCCAATTTAAACGCTTAACTGTTTTTGTAGCGGCACTGATAAACTTGAAAACCTTTTAGACGATATATTTATCAAAGTATTTCGAGTATTTATCATTAAAAAAAAAAAAAAAACGAAACATTCAATCTGCTAATGAAATATATATATTTATTATGCCAGAAGCCGGCATTCTTATCGTATCGTATATCGCATATCGTAATCTCTGGCAAAAAATAAAAAACTTCATTTTACGGTAGCTTCTACATATATCAAGATTTTTAAACCCTGTCCTTCAAAAAATACCAAAAGGGTGTATTAACTTTGTGTAAAGTCTAAAGAAGACGTCGCTTCAGCCAAATACGGCTGTCTTTGTATACCCTGTATCCTAAAATGGATTTAATCTTTAGCTATGACATAGACTTTGTTTATTAAATATGTATCATATGTATGGGAGCGAAATAGCATCATCTGTCAGTATTTGATTTGATGCATACGTATACATACATACATACATACAAGCATTCATACATTCATACATACATACTATACATACTATACATACTATACATACTATACATACTATACATACTATACATACTATACATACTATACA
>JBANCZ010003526.1:0-12337 GCA_037040025.1 Sphaerogastrella javana | reverse complement strand
ACGTTATTCGGTTTCATTTCCTACTTTACTTAATTTTGTATAACGCATACCTATATTTACATTTTTGTTGTTACTCTTTGTATCTTGTAGAAGCAGTAAATAACATTTTTTATTTAAAGAAATTTAATTATGCGAAATACAAAGTAAGAAAAAAGTTCTACAAGAAAATTATAATTCAACTCAAAAGTTTTGTCACTTGTTATGCAGTTTTATACAACTGCTACACCAAAGGTTATCCGTTTGTATAAAATACTTTAATTGTTTATTCAATAAATGTTCCCAATTATTATAGTTATATTTTGAAGCCATGTTATTCTTGTATTTCTACATAGAACTTGATGAAAATATTATTACCACGTCAATTTCATGCCCTCGATGCCGCCAAAACAACTTCAAAGAGATGGACATTTGAGGATTAAAAATAAATAAAATAAAAAATATAAAGAGATATGCTGACAATTTGTTACGTCCCGTGTTCAGTGTAAATCGTTCGTGGGTGAAATTTACGATTATTTATTCGAAAATTTGTTTCACTGTTTTATTATTTCCGTATTATGTCAAAAATCATATATACTAAGATTTTTATGCCTTTTTAAATAATATGTGTTATAAAATAGTATACTGTAAAAACTAAATTGTACAAAATTGTAAATGGAATTCGACATTCAGTTTTTGTTCCTAAATTTAATGTTTTTTATGTAAAACGAAAAAAATGCGTATTTTATCTAAACTTTATAATATTATTGTTAATTCGGTGGATAAAGTTGTTCCGAATACCGCTCGTCCACTCTGGGAATCTCCAGCGGGTAATATACAATTTTTAATCTTAACAAAAACGATAATATTCATAAATATGATCCCATTTGTATATTAGGTCCTAAGACTGTATTTTTCTGGGCGCCGGCCTTTAAATGGGTAATTATAATGGGACCATTGTTATCAGAAAAATTGATTAATCTATTTGTAATTTAGTGCCTCGTATTGGCCGGCTTAGGAGATGGTCTTAGCAGGAGCGCTGATGTTATTTCCATAAATCAGTGCGCTGTGTTGGCATTAACTGGGTTGATTTGGACAAGATTTTCTCTTGTTGTTACCCCAAAAAATTATAGTCTTATGACAGTGAATTTGGTTGTATTTCTAACGCAAATGTGGTTAATAATAAAAGCAATGAAATGGTACATGGAGAATCGCACCCGTAATACTTCGGCGGATACTTCTGATGCAATACATATCCCTAAAGATGAAAACTGATAGAATTGACAAACTAAAAAATTTATTATTCAAATGTTAACTATAGTAATATTTAACTCCAATCTTATCCAAAATAAAATCAAATCGAGCTAGTCGTAATCTTCGTTATTTGAAAGCGTAGAGACCACTCTTGATTCTTTCTATTGTGATTAAGTTTTTACCAATAATCAGTCGATGTGCTTTGAATAAAAGGTTAAGTCTTTCCATTTAAACCACATCAACTACGTAGGGTACTATTCCGTTGTATATATTGAAAGATCATCATTTAAAACAGTATGTACTGTTAATAACCTAAAGGATCACTAAACTGTGAAAACTATGCAGGAAATTATACTAAAAAAAATCTCTAAACATTTAGAGTCGGTTGATTTAAACAATGCAATTTGGAGACTTTCCACCCCTTACTCTTCATACAATTTTTGATTCCTATTATTTTCAATACACATTTACAATATTCTCAAGTCTGAAATGAAAATCGCATTTTTGGGTGTGCCGCTCGGAAGCTTTACAGTTATTTATTCAATATCTTTTTTTCATTTTTCAATCATCATAGTGTGAGTACATATAGATTTTTATTATAATTATATATTTGTATTATTAACGCCCACTCAGGATGGAGTTTGGGGGCGCAGGCTTGTGGGCGTGTGACTTAAATTAGTTTGGAACTTAAAACAGAACTAAAATTACGAATTTTGACGTAGATATTGTGTGTATATATAATATGTACATAATGTCATCAGCTTGAGCATTGGCATCGCTCTAGACTTGGCCTTTCCTTTGGGTTCTAGCCACAAATGTTGCGCATAAGGCCCGCTCCGATTGGTCGTCCTCCTGCTTGGCTAAGGGCCAATGCGCTGGCTGCAAAGGACGCTTCGTTCGTGCAATTGTCATCCGGCCAACTCGTCCGAGCCGTGCTAAAACGAGCAGCAGCACTGCAGTTGGCAAACAGACTGTTTCAAGTTTTAGCACACACACACTCTCATAACACACACACACACACATACACAGACACGAGTAGTTGTTGCTGTGCCGACAGGCGTATGCGTTGATTTATTACCAACGTGCTTCTCATGCGCGTGTAAGCACAACAATCGCATTCGGTTGAATGTGTGTGTGTGTGTGTGTGTGTATGTGTGTGTGTAGGTCACTTGCCACAGTTGTATGTTTGCCAAGTGCACTGCACTGCCTTTAGCCAACTTGGACTCTTAGCCGCTGCGCTGCCATTGGTTGGTCAGGCCAGGGCAAGCTGCAACGGTCGTGGCCGGCAATTGGCCAACGAGGCTCCTTTAACCCATCGCTGCAAAGAGGAAAAGAAAGACGACGTTAGAACTACAGTTGGTAAATATATAGAGAGTAAGGGTTGTTGGTCGTGCATGTGCTTATAGATCATTTTCTACGTAAAGGGTATTCCAAAATTAATGATTTGAATTAAATACAAAATATAGTTTTTGGTCTTTTGATTGGATTGAAGTTTTTTATGGAATAATACATTTATTTATGAAATAACACATTACCATGGTTATTTGTTTTTATACGGTTATAGTTTTTATGTTAATCGACTTTTGAAATCATGGAGAAACAAAGCTTTAGTGAGTATCTGCTGTAAAGACCTTCTTGAAATTTAAAATTCTTGTTCACCAACTCAGGTTTCTGGATTATCATCGACACTCTCGCGTACAGATCCAACAGATCCTATGTCTTTTCATTTAATATCTTTTCAGCTGGCAAAGTTAAAATACTATTCTGACCATACTTTTTATGAAATTTTCGAACTGTGCCCACGTAATGCCAAGCATACAATATTTTTGAATTTTAAGTATTGGTTATTAATGAAGAAACGTTCTTCTATTGTATAACGCTCAATTTTTGACCAATCCTAAACTGACAGCAAATTCCAATCATTAAATTTGGGAAACCTTTTAATTATGTTATTATAGCTTGCTCTTATTTTAAGTTAAATTTAAGTCGTCATTTATAATAAAATACTTTTAAATAAAACAAAACATTCAAGTTTTATTATTAGATTTAAAAAAAAAAGTAAAATATTTTATTTTATAGAAAAAAAAGGTTATTTCATTTGAAAATGTTTGTGTTTTAATTTACAATCTCTCAATGTCTCACTTCCCCAAGAAAGTTTTGCATGCATTTTATGCATACGTCACGACTTTGCCAGAGCAGTAGAGCAGCAGTGAGGTGGGAGGTGGGAATGGGGAATGGGGAATGTGGAAAGGGGGTCGGATGCTGCACAGAGGCCTCCGACAAGCACGCAATGATAGGAAGTGGTCGCTTGCCAAGATGGTAGCTTGCCAAAAACTTGTGAGAGATTCTGACATTCGCTTCCAAAGAAAAGCATCTTAATGGCAATGAACTTTTTTTTCGCTCTCAAGTTTTGTTATTGCGTAATGTTGCTGCGAGCTGAGGAATCTTGGCAGCCGTACTGGGATTTCCCCAAACACACACACACACACACATACACACACTCACACTATAAACTGTAATTAAAGCGCCACCTGCCGCGTTGGCACATAAACAAATTTCGACTGCATAATTTATGATCATGGAGTTTTGCCAATAAGTTTCTGGACGAGTAGACAGACTGTCTGCCCATAAGATTTCTCTGACGATCTTGTTTCTCACACACACGCACACTCATACCTACACTCACACTCACACGCACACACACATATTAATGACTTCATCTTTAGTTGTGCTGCTAGTTAACTGAGGTCAGGGCTGCTGACGTCACTCCCCCGGAACTGTGTGCTATTGAACAGCTGCCAATTGTGGCCAAAAGACATGTACCATAGCAATCCATAGCATTCTATCCCCAGTCCCCACACCCCGTCTATATCACAACACGTGTTAATTAAATGTGATTTATGCAGCTCTCAAAACATACAGCAAGTGCGACTTATGGCCCAAGGCACAGCTGCTCCATTTGGGAGAGCTTAAATTATGGGGCTAGTTAGGTGTTTTAGTCGGTTAAAATATAGATTAGTCTAGAATGTGCACATGTGCCTGGGTCTGTTGGATAACCAAAAATTGTTGTTGGTTCACCTGCGTAGAGTGTGACTAAATTCTGGCACTAAATATAGCAGCATGTCAAATATGACAGAATCATTTCTCTGAGAAATTTCTTTAAGCGCACGTTATGCAACACTGGCAAGAAAATGCTCTAAAAGTTTTCACTCAAGCAACGTGGGAGACTAAAATCACCTGAAATAGCCTCATCCACACAATGTTCTTCATATATGATATATCAGTGAGATTGTAAGAGATTATTAGGATTTGTGAACAGTCTAAAGAAAGTTGAGAGTTCACCTACTCGACCCTTTGGATCTTATTATAATAAATACTTAACAAATTCTTCATTATTTCATTACTATAAAATACAAAATCTATTCTCTATTGCATAACTTTTCCTTCTAAAATGTTTATTTTTTTTTTTTTTGTTCCTCAAATTTTATTTCATTCAACCTTTGTATAAATTTTCCTTTTAGTTTTATCTTTGCTTCACTATAAAATGTGATAAGCCGCAGAAATGTGCACATAAAAATTCAGAAATTTATTATGGTAAATAAATTTTGAATGTTCAACATTTAGAAATTTTGATTTCTTAGACAATCTTAATTAATGAATACTGCTGAAAATGTTGCCTATATCAATGATATAGTCATACATATGATGCTAAATAGTTTATATATATACACCATATATATACCTATATATATGTTTTGATATTGTATTATGTAGAACATTTCACGGACAACGCAAAAAGTACTAAAGACTTCGACATTTTAAACAAATTTTCGTTTTTGTATATTTTCCTTAGATACTTTGTGTTTTGTCTGCGCTTTCGTCTTTGTTTTCAAAAAGAAAAGGGAAGAGAAATAGAAAGAGATCCGAGTAAATTGAATTTTTATTTATTTTGCTCGGCAGCTAAAATCGACTTTCCGACTTTTTTGACTCTTTGTTTTCTCAAGTTCTTTTTTCTTTCGATTTTTCACATTTGCCCAGCCCAATTTGTTTGTAGACCTCTCATCTGTGTGTGTGTGTGTGTGTGTGAGTGTGGATGTGGCTAGATCTTGCTATTTTCGGACCCACTTGACGCGACCGAAAGATCGACAAGCGAAAGGCATAGACCGAAAATTGCGCAGAACTGTCGCCAGAAGGCCCTTACGTATGCTGCTCTGATCATTATATACTCGCCCATATACACCCAATACAGTTTCTATATAAATAGTACATATGGCGATGCTATATATGCCCGCCGATCTCCGAGGCGATGACGCGCAATTGATGCGGCCAAAGACGCGTTGAAAACGCGCCGCAATCGTCGCCAGAGTCGCCAGCTTTGCGGTCGCATCTATTTTTGTGGAGCACATAGATACATAAACGATTCTACGGATATACATGCATATACAAATGTATAGATATATATATGGTAGATTGCACAGTTAGAGCTACAGGCAGTCGTGTCTGTCTGTCGGTCTGTTTGTATATTTCGCTTAATCTATTTCAGTTCTACATCATCTTCTTAGTTTTTCTTGATTTTTTCATTTTTAATCTTTTCTCTGTTCTTTTTTTTTCTATTCTATTTATTTTGTTTTAGCGCTCATCGAACATTTAGTTTGTTCTTTTTGCTGGCTTTTGGGAACTGTGTGCAGTCTGTCTATAGGGCGACGGCACAAATTGTAATTAGTGCTAGTTTCTCTAGATTTAATTAGAATTTCTGTTCGAGTATACCTTGAAGAATCGCTGCCATTGCGCCGCAGTAAGGCCCAAGCGAGTTGACACGATCACAGAAATAGTTCATGAAAAGCGAGTACTCGTAATGAGTGCACGAGAAGCATCTGCAAATCTCTCAATTAGTGGCATTTGCAGTATTCGAAAAACAAATTAAAAATCGCATTGTAAAAGTGCAGGCAGCACTGAAATTTAGGATGAGGAAAATGTTTACAACATTTAGCAGAGCTAATCCATCGCATGTAGTTTTAGTAGTAATTATTATATGAGCACACATCAATTCAAATTAACACAGACAGGTTGTAACGATGGTACAACGGTATTTTTGTTTTGTTTATTATTAGAACCATGTCTAGTATATTGGACTCACTTTTGAACATTATTCAGCATTTGGCCGCCAGCTTTTCAAATATGATTTATGTGTGAACTGAACAGGACAGCGCGTGCAACCCATAAAATCATCTCTTAAAAACAACTTGTAATTGGCGTAAACAATTCTTCATAGATATATACTTTTAATGATTAAACACAGCGGACTCTTTAGCTTATTTACTATATAGTATATATATTTCATCCTTCATTTCAACCTGTTGCGACTCCAGTTTCAGAGTTGATCGAATCGAATTCATTGACAACTTTCACCGACGACAACGCATCAAGAACTGAATGGCCGAATGTCAATCAAAAGGCGAAATAAACAAATGCACAAACAATAACAATAACAACGCCAACAACAACAACGACAAATTTGATAAAAATTGGCAAAAGAAATGTTGAATATTAACTGCTGCCAAAATATCTGACGACATGGGGGCAGAAGGCACAATGAAATGCAAACAAGACTCAAATGCTACCGAATATTGGCCAATAAATCTGATGATGGCCAACAACAAAAAGTTGGCCCAATCAACAGAACGTCATTAATGTGCAATATATTTAATACATATATGCCAAACTGAATGAATATACTTATGGTATAATCATAAGCGTGCTGCTTGGAGATCTCTTGCCAAAGCCAAAGCAGGGCCTTTAGCCAAATAAACAACGGCAACAGCAACAGCAACAGCAACAGCAACAACCAATGATGACGTTGTCAAACTGGGCAACTCGTCAAAAAACACACACTTCGAGTATGTGTGTATGTGAGTGTGAGTGTGAATGTATGAGTGTGAGTGTGCGTTAGCAATTAAAATCATAATGAGAGTGCCAAGTGGCGCCTAATGCCCCCACAGTGGCCAGCAGCCAACTTGCCACGGGTCTCATACATACTCACACACTCACACACACACACTCGCACACTCACACACGCACAGGATGCGTTGCTGCTGATGCCAAGTTGCCAACGCAGCTGCGTGGTGTGTTTATGTTTGTTTTTGCCACATCTCTCACTCTCTCATCATGTTTATCATCATCGCTGCGTCTCGCTCGCTGAGCTTCCAGTTTTGGCTGGCGATGTGTGCCAAATAATGCGGAGCAGCAAATTGTCAAATGTCTTCTTGGAGCAGTACCAAGAAAACCGCTGCAGTAGACTTGTAGGCGCTACAAATTGCAGACATGCCGCAGACAAATGCGATAACAGTGCGTATACGTAATGCGATCCACAGAGCACAGCAGTACACAGAATAGAGGACAGACAAGGAACTGCGCCTATCTCATGCATAACAAATAAATAACCAGGCATCATTATACGCGATATACATATACATAATACATATACATAAAATATATATGCATCTATAGTCAGTTTGGTTGCTCTGGTCAGCGTCAAAGGCTCGCCGCGGCGCACTAATAAGTTTTCAAGAAAATGAAAAATCGTTTGTGCATTTTTATAAGTGCAAAAATATGCAAATCTAGTAAATCATTATGACTCGCCTCAACGCGACTGGACCGGACCAAACTAAACCGGACACCGAGCGGCAGGGCAGTCGGAGGATATTGCCAACGGCAAAAGCAAAGGCACAGCCAAAAGGCTCAGACAAAGTTTTCATTTGTATTTTTTGAAGGGTCGCATAAAAATTGGTAGCAGCAGCAGCAGCAGCAGCAGAGGCCATAGCCACAGTTTTAGCTGCTTCTGCTGCTGCTGCAGTGTTATGGCCTTGTCAGCGACAACAAATAATAATTTTTGGCGATTTATTTGTTTGTTTGTCTTATGCACAATGTCTACGTCATGAAAATTATTTATACTGACTCCCTTCTACACCAAAGATATAAAAGAAAAATCATAATTTGAGTTGACAATGCGAAAGACAATTTTAAATGCACAGAGCAATGGGCAATTGAATAGAATTCAATGCATTATAATGCACTAAATTGTATATATAATTCGATATACAATAAAACTAAATCTATCTAGAGATCTGCTTTATATAGATAGATTTTAAAATGCTAAACACAATCTGCAATTTTGTCTGAAAGAAATACTTAATGTAATTTTTCTAAAATCATAAGTCTTGCCTTTCATTAAGCGAAAAGGAATTGAACTTATATTATATATTATAATGAAAATAATTCATCTTTGATATTATAAAATATCCAACAGAATGGACTGGGGATCCTACTGGTAGTATAGTATTTATGAAGCGGAATAGTATTTCCGGTGTGGTATGGTCTTTGGGGCTGTATGGTTTTTTGGGGGTCGTTTAGTATTTCCGGTGTGATATAGTTTTTCGGAGCAGTATAAAAACACGTTAAAATACGTTCAATGATCTACAATTAAGATGGATGTAGATCAAATTAGGTAAATGTATTCGAACAGATTCCACATTATAAACAAGAGCAAGACGATTGTTCAGATTTGCATTTAGTTTGCTGTAATTGCTTTGAAATTGATGGATGGTGACATTAAAATAAATAGCTATAACTAAACGTCGAACTATGTGCTTAAATTGTGTTCAGTTGTGCATTTATTTAGCTTTGAGCTATCGCTGGTCTATCATCAATTTGTCACATCGCATGTCCTTCGAGTCGCACACAAATTTTGGCGCTATTCAATTAGTTTTAATTGCTCGTCTCGCGCGTCGCCTTCGATTTATTTAAAAAATAAACGAAAAAATATACGAAAAACGAATAGAGAATAGAGAGTATGGGGAATAGGAGAAAGAAAGAGAAATGCGCCTGGGCAGCATCAATAGAATCAATGCGGGCCATAAATCTATTGGACCGCTCAATGAAACGTGCCCAAATGCAAAGGGGGCCAAAACGTTTTGGCTGCAATCTCTTGGCGTGAATGATAAGGACTCGCCGCGAAAAGGAAGTGCGGACATTTGTGCAGGGGCTGACCAGGACTTTTGTTTGTTTGCAGCGGCGACAGGGGCGAAGGCGAAGGGGTGCAAACATATGCAGGCAGTCAAGAGGAAAGGACACAATGCGCTCGCTGTTTTGGCCAAGTTGCCAATTTCCGCCCGTCCGGCAGTCTAAGCCAATGCAAAGAATTATTTGCCAGGATGTCCGAAACATTGTTGGTGTCAACAAATGCCTTTTCAGCAAATGCCAACTGCACAGAAGACAACAGAAAAAAAAAATTCAACGAAAATGCTCAACTATCAGTCGAAAAAAAAGACAGAAAAAATACCGTAAGAGAGTAGTAAAATTAATGCACAAACATTAAGAAGCCGTGGAATGTCTTCCATCTATTTTTTTAGGGGCTGCTGTAGTTGTCCTTTTTGTTTGTTTTTTTTTTTTGTGTTTTATTTTATTTTTTATTTTTTTTTTGCATACCGCGTGCTCAATTAATTTTCGTGTTAGTTTTTAACAAAAGTCTTGTCCTTGCAATTTCTCTGAGCCAATTAAGTGAGTATTCGCATTCGGGGTAGTCCAATGTTGTTAATTGCTTTAATGGCTCGGAAATTTCTGTAAGCATAGACAGACATGCATACAACATGCCCGACTGCCAGATGCTCTATAACTAATAAATCCAAACAATTTCAACTATTTTCTGCTGTTGTTTGCTCAAATTCAACATAACTAATACAATTTTAATTGATTTTTAATTAAAGGTATGTAAATTGTTGCTTTAATACACATTTTATGCATTTTTAATTACTGTATATAGGGTATAAAGGTTGCAATTGCGCTCATAAATTCAAGCATTTAACATCGTTGGGAGAATACAAACATTGGGAAATATTTCCCGAACAATTAATTGGTCAGCGCTTGATTTAATCTTCAGATGTTGCCTTTGTCGAGCAGCGACCATAGAATATAGTAATGCCCATACCAAATCCAAATTTCAACATTCTCACTTCAGGTTACGATGTGCTCTATGCGTCTTGTTCTGGTTGCGGGCCATATACCATATTTTATGGCTAGTTGTTCATTCCCTTTCCAAACGGGGGATCCCATCTAACAGACTGTGGCGTCTGCCTATTGAACCAGAACCACAACCACATTTAGCTAAAGTTCTAGTCAGCACAGGCAAGGGTGAAATCTTGCCATTGCGGCCTTGAGGGTATTCAGATAACCAGATAAACGGATAACCAGATCACCAGTTGTGATGCTTTAACATTTTTCCAATGCCTACCTATAAAGTGTGAGGGGAGTATTCTATGATGCTTTAGCCATAACTCTGCCTCGCTCTACGTAACGCCCCCCACATGACGCATTTAACATGTTGTCATTTTGTGCTGCATTTTATTTATTTATGGGGCGCCAGGTTGTTGGCTGTTGGATGTTGGTTGTTGGCTCTTGCTTTTTGCCATTTCTGTTGGCTACAATGGAGTGGGTGCAACTGCAAAAGTGTTTATTTAATGGTTGATTATCTTGTGGTAGTAAACGTTCGAATGATGCACATAGAGTTATAGAAGATTAGATGAATTTAGAGCGGGCTTTAATTCGAAACGCTTGATGCAATATTCAAAAAACGAAAAACTGTCATATATTAACAGATTGTATATTATATTATTATTATTATTATTTTATAATTTTGTTTATATATTATATTATTGTTATAGATTATTTTGTGGTAGTATATGTTTGAATAATGCAGACAGAGTATAGAAGTTTAGACGTATTTAAAGGTGGATAAAATTGAAAACGCTTGATGCAATACGCAAAAATTTGCATATATTTACAGACTGTTAATTATATTGTTTTATATTTTATTATATGTATTATATATATTATATAATATATTATTTTTATTTTTGATTTCCTTATAATAGTAAATGCTAGAATGATGCAGACAGAGTCATAGAAGATTAGACGTATTTGAAAGCAGCTTAGATTTGAATCAAAAAACTATATATTAGCACACTTTAAATTTATTTATATTTATACATAATGTATAAGGTGTCAAGTTTAACTATTTATTTAACTATAATTGAATATATGTTTTTCATTTATTTAAATAATATTTTATTTTGTAAACTTACCAATTGGCCGTTGTTATAACCGCTCAGATGCCTGCTTCATCCTCCTTCGCACTGCTTTTCCACATGAATTTCCATGCGTCCTTCGAGCGATGCCCCCAATACTCGTGCTGATAATATGTTTATGTGTATTTGTTTAATTGTTTATTAAATTAATTAGTTTTGTAAATTATCTACGCATGTTTTCAGCTAACCATAGTAAAGTTATACATTAATTGACCAAAACTCGTACTGCAAGTTTTGTGATTCGTTTTTTTCATAATAGATTGCACTAATGTTTAGAACTCTAATTATTCAATTCGAATATAATCGAATATGTATTATATAGTGAATTGGATTACATAACTGACGTTCAAGTATTTACCATTTCTTTTCTACTACATTTTTTTGTTCTTTTTGTGAGTTTTATTTTGTTTTTTTGTTGTTTTATTTATATTTTTTGTTGGATATTTGTATATATTTTGTTGTTGAATGTTTGATTATTTATGTAATATATTTTTGTTATACAGTTTATACGTTTAAGCACTAGTCACTACTTGAATAAAGTTAATATAAGTTGAGTTTGAATATATTTTATATAGCTTTTCAACGCGCGATACATTTATTAAGGCTGCGGCCTGTTGGCCCGATGCGCATCCTTTGAGGTTTCGCACGCGTGTGTTTTCAGCCAATTTGGGCGCTGACATGGCTGACAAATCATTAGTGGCCAGTTGAAACAATTGTTGGAATTGTTACAGTTGTTGTTGTTGCTGTTGTTGTTGCTGTTGTTGTTGTTTCTGTTGTTGTTGGCTGCATTATCTTTCTTACTGGGCGCTGCGCCAGTTGCTCCATTGGCGCACGTCATTTTTGGCACTGGCCAAAAAGTTGGCGGCGCACGTTGGTCACTTTGAAAGGTTGTTGCACGCACACTCACACACTAAGCACACACAGAGACACACATACACATACACACACACACACACACACACTGTCAT
>JBANCZ010003525.1:0-12339 GCA_037040025.1 Sphaerogastrella javana | reverse complement strand
GTCTAACACAAAAGTATTATTAAAATATTTAAAAATATCCAACAGCAGGGGAGGTGCCCGACAGTAGGGACCCTGTTTCGGGGCACTGCACTCTCTATCTGTCTATGCGTTCGTCAAAATTGGATCCTGATTGTTAAATTAGTTTTTTTTTAATTATGGGCTACCAATTGGGCGCTCAATACATTACTATAAGAAGAAATGAATCATAAATATTTTTGAATTAAAGAACGAATAACTGTCAAATATAATTGCAGACTCTAGGTAATTTTTCTTTGCATAAGAACACTGTACTTGAAATATGAATAACTGCTCTCACATTTGATGTGATTGATATTATATATAGGTATAGATTGAAATTGTTTTTATAGTGTAGACTTTCAGAAGTCGATATGGCCTAATAAACACAAACTAGCCCAGTGTGTCGAGTCATCTTATTATTTATTTGTATTTAAATGAAAATAGCAACAAAAAATATTCAAATGCAGACGCTGTCAACATATCAAAAGGCGTCCTAAAAATACTTCATTGTTCTCTATACACACACACACACATACATACATACATACATACATACATACACACACATACACATGTAGGCACATACACAGGGTTGAGTGCCAAATTCATAAGATTCGTTAGATTTATAAAGCGTCGGGGCCATTTGCAATTGTTGGACTCTTGGCGCATGCTTGACTTCCGCGCTTACTAAAAGCAAATAGCTCGCAGTGAAATGCATTTAAATTCAATTAATTATGCGTCGCGTATTCCATTAGACGACAGTTGCCGAGAATTATCAATAATCTAGAATAATCCCACTTGACAGCAGCAGCAACAGCAACAGCAGCAATAGAAACAGCGGTCGTTCATCTTGCTTTTGGCAGGCATTTAGTACATGGCAACATAACATAACGATATATTGTCTTTGTCCCAGCGACTCTGTCTCTGTCTCTGAGATCCTGTACTTAGTATGTGCTATGATTGTAATTAGTTTATGTACCTAAGCGTTTGAATGTACCTACAATATATGTATGTTTATTGGTATGCTTTCGATAAGCTGTTACATGTATGCCCTTATCATAAATTTAATGCAATCCTTACCAGGGAGAGTACTTTATTATTTATTATTATTTTAATCCACTTGTGTCACGTTCGAACACTCTGTTTAATAGTTTCTTTTACAGTAGAAATAGTAACACTAGTATAAATTATCTGCTTAAATTATATAATAGATCAAAGTGAATTATTTTTTTGAACGAATTTGAATATTTGAACAAGTCACGTTCAACACCTTGATATTATCTATGTATTAAGTTGGTTGATGCATAGTGGACAATTTACGTGGTAATTTAATAACCAACTTTTAAAAAATTAATGCCTAAATATAGAGTATTCGTATGTTTATGTACTGTTGGTTGCGCTCTACTGTTCCGTAAATGCTTTGTATTTACTTGCTAAATAAAGACACACACATACAATATGTATAATATGTTAGCCTGTGCTGGTCATAATTAAGCAGCATTTAGCCTTTGCCATTCTCTTTGTGTTTGGACCACCCGCAGGTACCCAAAAGCATACACCTGCCTTTGACGAGTCTCAGCACGCCGCGCGTGTTGATGTGCAGCGCATCTATTGGCACTGAGGGTTCCGTGACATTGCAACTAAGAGACACGAATGCCTTGGAGGCAGTCGACAGTACAGCTGCACCAACAGCAACATCCACAACAACATCATTAGCAACAACAAAAGCAACAACTCTACCAAGTGCAACAACATCAACAGAAGCAGGAACAACATGCAGCCAGGCCAATGGCGCCACAGTGCTTGAGACATCTTCAGCATTGGAGAATGCATTGACTATTGGCTATCCGGATCCGGACATGTTAGCAAATGTTTTGGGCACCATACAGACAGCCTGTAAGTATCATGTTGGCCAAGCAAACACTTTGCTCGTTAACTGCAACAGTCATGCATTCATTTTACAGCACTCAAGAACAAACATAATAGCCAACATAGTAGCAACAGCCATCCTAGTAGCAGCAGTAATATTAAGCGCAGCAGCAGCAACAATTGCCGCAGAGGTAGCAACAGTGCTGCACCAACAATCTTGAACAATACGCTAGTTGGAACAGCAAGCAGTTCATGTTCGAGTTCGAGTACGAGTACGAGTTCAGGCATACATCTGAATAATACTCCAAATAAGATTACCATAACACGGCGAAGCACCAGCAGCAAGATCAATGTACAAACAGTAAGCGCATCGACAAACACAACCATTAGTAGCATTAGTGGCAGCAAAACCAACTACATTAAGAACTGTTTAATACGCAGCAGCAGCTGCAGCAACACAGCCACCAATGTCACCACGTTGGCACAGATTATGAGCAACAGCAGCACAAGCAGCGCTGCCAGTATACTCAGTCAACACAATAATAATAGCAACTGCAGCAACAGCAGCAACTTCAGCAACGCCTCATCCGTGGGCAGCAGCATTAGCATTGGCAGCACCAACAGCAGCAGCAACAGTAGTACCAATAGCAACAGTAACAGCAACGACAGTAACAGCAACAGCAGCAGTGGTCATCACAGTTTAAGTTTCAAGAGCAACGGCCGTCATGTTCCTGGCGTAGTCAGTGCTACACCAACAACCACCACCAGCACCAGCAGCAGCAGCAGCAGCACAGCACCAACAACCATTGGCATTGTCACCGTTGACAATACACCCAGAAAGAGTCGGCCCAAGCTATCATCGCCCACACGCCACGGACCACAGCAGTGCCAGGTTAGTTTCATTGCCAGTCCACTTCAATTAGCATTCAATTTACAGCATATGCAAGTGCCCAAGGATGCGATTGACTCGCGAGAACTTGTAGATAAAGGCATATTAATATTGTCTTATAGTCTGTATTCATGGCAATACTTACAGCTCAGTCCAAGCGTAGATCTTAAAGACTAACAGGTTCCTCAGTAGTTCAAGGCAACAGAAACGTTAGCTCTAAGCACCTCTACCTAAACAAATAATATTATTATTAATAGAATCAGAAATAATTAATTGAATTAAATCTATAGTAATAATATTATAGTAATGATGATAATAAGACAATAATATACCATACTATACTATAATAATGTGACTATAACATAGTTTATAGACTAATTCTTATAGTTAGTCCATATTATAATAATTTTAGTATCATATATAATTCTGACATAGATTTTGCAATGGTTTCTACTTGTTAAAAAAGGTCTCTATGATCCTAGTTAATACTAGGATTATTCGTGCCTTATATACGTACGATATGGAGGGCTATACAGCACAATATCAACGATTGTTTATTTACAATTTACTATAAATATTCGAAAATCAATTTTAGTATTATAGTACTTTCATATAGTTTATCAAATACATCGTAATTCATTCAAGCTATATAGATTTCCCAAGAGTAGAATTACTGATGTATGTTTGCCTATATGCTACTCGTTTATCGTGGCCTCTGTCATCTGCACATGTGTCGATGGCTATTTCGTGAATATGAGCGTAATTAGTGTATTACGCATACGCCGCGTGGCTCATTAAAATTTCCAAATCGACAGTTGTGGCGTTTGCAACATTTGAACTATAATATGTATATATATATATATATACATATATATTTATATGTCTGTATATATGTAAGTGTGTGTGGCAGGCGAAGTCCAAATGCGATGCTAATTACATTTCACGTGGCTTCGTGTACTTTTTATAGATTTGTAGCAAGATCTTTGGAAATGCCTCGGCGCTGGCCAAGCACAAACTGACGCACAGCGACGAACGGAAATATATTTGCGCGCTCTGCTCGAAGGCATTCAAGCGGCAAGATCACTTGTAAGTTAATGAAGCGCTGCCATAATCCATTGATCCAGTGTTCCACTGTACCACTGATCCACTGATCCACTTATCTATTCATCCATCCAATCCATGCCAGAAACGGACACATGATGACGCATCGCAACAAGAAGCCTTACGAGTGTAAGGCGGATGGCTGTGGCAAATCGTATTGTGATGCACGCTCACTGCGTCGCCATTCGGAGAATCATCATGGCGGCGTGGCCACGCCAACAAACAACTCACTCTCGCCCACGGCCAGCACTAGCTGCAGCGGGGGCGGCGGCGGCAGCAGTAGTAGCAGCAGCAGCGTTAGCAGCATTGGCATGCCCAACAGCTCCCTAAGTCTATCGCCGGCCACGGCCAGTGGCGATGCCAGTTCCCCAGATGGTGCCACCTGTATACGCACCTATATATCCACAGGCAGCACAGTTGTGGATGCAGCCACGGGCATTGCACTGTCCGATGAGCAAATCAAGGCCATGAATCTGCCGATTAAGACAGGTGTTACGCTGCTCTCGCCCACCACATCGACATCGTCGAATGCCTCCTCTACGGCCTCCTCGGCGTGCTCTTCAACTGGTGGCAGCAGCACTGCCAGTGGCAATGCTGTAATGGCCAGTTCACCCACCATAACGCTCAGCGATAGTGGCATGTTCGAGGGCGAGGGCCTCACACGTGAACAACTCGACCTGATTAGCAAAATCATGCAGCAGACGAAGCAGACGAGTGCCCAAGTGACCGTCTCCTCACCCACCAGTGTTAGCTCATACAAGATAAATACCGAAACCGCACCACCACCACCGCCTGCGCCTGTACAAGCGCGACCGCGCACCTGGAATATGCAATTGGTGAGAGTTACTCAAGTAATAATAATTTAACTATATACACATATATATAAATTATAAACAAATGAATCATTATAACCTTGCAGCTCAATAGTGCACAAAACGTGACCGTTACCGTTGAGGATGGCACTGATCTGGTGACAACTGCAGCCAGCTCTCCAGACGAGATTAAGGACACCGAACTAAGTCAGCAATTGGTGGCCGCCATCAATCCCCACCTGCTCAACATTGTGAAGATCGACAAGCCTGTTGAGTGCAATCTCTGTCACCGTAAGTTCAAAAACATACCTGCCCTTAATGGGCATATGCGTCTGCATGGCGGCTACTTCAAGAAGGATCCCGAAACGAAGCGCAGCGAGAAGAAGGATTCCTCCGGGCCGCCACTACAGACAGCCAGCATTGGCGTGCGTGCGCTGATCGAGGAGAAAATTATTAGTAAACGCAAGGATATATCCAAGGTAAATTGCAATTCAACTCAATATAAGTCTTACAAATATTGATCAAGTTTTCTTTTCAGGGCGCTTTCGTAGTGCCAGCTCCTCCTGGTGGGTTGAGCAACAGCAATAATGTCGTTGCTAGCAGCGCAACAACGGTTGGTGTCATCACCAGCAACAGCAGCGGCGGCAGCAACAGCAACAGTTTGCGTCGTTCCATCAGCGATTTGGAAAACTTCCTCAACCCGAAGAGCAGCTTGAGTCAAGCTTTAGCCAATACCAGCGGCAGCGGCGGCGTCACTACCACAGCGGTACTACCAGCAGCCACTACCATAAAGAGCAGCAATGGGTTGAGCATACAGCAAATTGGTTTGCCTCAGAGCATTGAGATCTTTAGCGGTGGCCAACGGCAACCGAAGACACTAAGTCTGGGCAGTGGTGCTAATACCATTACGATAACCACCAACAACGTGCCTACCACCACTACCATGAGCGCACTGACTGCACTGAAGGCTGGCAACAGCAACAGCAGCAACACCAACAATAGCAACATCCACAACAATAACAGCAGCAACAGCAGCAGCACTCCTAGTAGTAATACAGATCCCAAAGATTCCACACTGATTGAACTGCTTAAACGTGGCACACGCATTGCGGTTACCTCGAAGAAACCCACAACTGGTACAAATCTGGTGCTTAGCAATGTGGCCAGTGCGGAGCTCGCAGCTATTGGTAACAGCATGCAGGCAGGACGTCAGATTATCACCAATAACAACCGCACCGTCATCATACCGTCGGATGTGCATGTGGTCTCCACCAAGAGCAAATTAATATCAAGCTCCGTGAGCAGCAGCGGGCACAGCAATGCTAGCAGTGGCATCTCGCTGCCAGATGGCACGCCACTCTCATTGACCATTGCAAACGGTCAGGAGGGCCTGGGTGTTATGGGTGAGACGAGCACCATCACAGCTAACGGCGGTGTTTATACAGTGACCTATACCAGCGAATCAGATGCGACAGATCTCTTTGACGATGCTGAGGTATACAATGTGTCCGATACGGAGATGTTGTTGCAAACTGTAGACACCATGGAGCTGCTGAACGATGATGAGGACGAGCCGCACAAACATTCCGAACAGTCCGAGGATTTTGCGCTGCTTAGCGAAGGCAGTGAGAATGTGCATACACAACTGGTCAAACTGGAGCCGGATTGCGAACAAACTAACAACAGTAATAACCAAGCGAACAACACAAATAACTGCAATAACAACAACAACAATATGAATCAGCAAAATCAACAAACCACAACGCCGCTGCCCACCTTCCAACAATTCCATTCCAAGGAGCTTATCATGCAGAATAGCTCACAAATCCAGGCCATTGCCAATATGCGTGGCAGTAACAGCAGCAATCTCGGCGTTCTCGCATCTCCGCTCCACTCGCCACTCTCCTATCCCACACCGCCATCCAGTCACGAAAATGTAGCACAGTCATCGCCCTTCATAGAAGATGCCGCCGCACAGTTTGTGGAAGCCAATCACACGTTCTTTGGCGATAAGACCGACTTCTCTCAAGTCTACTTCAAGACGGATGACAGCGATACTATGCAGCAGCTGAGCGAGAACGACAATGAGAAGATACTGAAGCTCAAAACGGTTCTGGAGGAGAGCAGTTTCGATGCAACTATTAAGGTGGAAGATCTGCTGAATAGCACAGAGGATGACACCGGTTGCGATCTGCGTGAATTTGCCGAGACAAATTTATCCTTTCTCGATGAGGACCAGGAGTTTCTAAACGACTCACGCAATGCCACCTCCCCGTTATCGGAGTCCTTCTTTACCAGCGGCATTGGTTCCGCCGAGGATGTTAAACAAGTGCTTCGTGAAGTGTTACCTGAGGAGAATATACAGCTTCAGCTGAGCAACGAGCAACAGAGCGAGAACATCATTGATTTATACTACTTACCCGGTCTGGGTTTGCAGTCGCAAATGATGCCCAACTCAGATGATCCGCTGCTCTCGTCCTCCCCCCGTGAATTTGGCCAACAGCGGCAGCTCCTGCTGGCTAGCACAACGACCGTGCAAACCATGGATCAGAATAACACAGTACTGTATGAGCAGCAGCAGCAACAGTCCACACAGGAGCAACAACTACAGCAGCAACTGCAACCGCAGCAGCAAAACTTGCACCAACTGCTGCCTCAGCAAGGACAACAGCCGCAGGAGCATCAACAGCAGTCGCAGCAACCACAGCAACAGCAGCAACAACAATCACAAGCCGAGTTTATGCTGCCCAGCTTCGCACAAGTAGCCTGCCAACCACAGTATGTGGACAACAATCAGCAGTCGATGACGCTGCAACCACTAAATAATCTGCTACAGCCGTTGCTCTACACAAGCACCAACACAGCTGGCGATAATGGGCAGACTGCAGTGTTGGATGGAAATCTGCTTTATGCCTGTGGCGACAGCAACACCATCAATGGATGTAGCAAGCCAGTTGCAACACTGGTTACTTTGCCAGCAGCGACCACAGCTGTTGTAACGCCCACAGCGAGTGTTTCGAATCTGCAGCCGCTGTCGAATCAAACGAATTCCATACTGAAGCGTAGACTGCGCTCCAATGGTGCACAGGATGTGCATAAGTTTTCCAAATTCCATACGCTCTCACCGCATCGCTCCAAGCTGCGCAAACCCTCACGCACCCACTACACCCCAGCGCCCATACTAAATCCGGAGCGCAAAGGCACTGGCCTCTACTGTAATGTGCGCAAACAGCTGGGGCAGGGAATGTTTGATGTGTTTGATGATGATTTCGGTGATCCTGTGGGCTTAGTCGATTTCTCCGACGAATCAAAGGTTAATCTAGGCTCCACGTACCAGGCACAGATACCAGCCTGGAAACCGGTGGATGTCTCGGGCAAAGAGTCAATTGGTGCCGATTTAATGTGGGATCCCAGCGTACAGCTCGATGAGAAAATACTAATGCGGTATATCGATCTCAGTAAATCATCGGCCGTGCCCATGGGCAGTCACTCCGAGGAAGTCGCCCTACAAACGCTGCTCGAGGCAAAAGGAAATTCCGCTGCGGCGGTGCTGACGCTGCTGCAAACCCAGTCCAGCGCATTCCAAATGAAGTGGACCGCTCTCGAGTTGGAGCAGTTTCTGCGTGGCCTGGAGAAACATGGCAAGGACTTTGGCAAAATTGCCAGCGAGGTTAGTGCCTAAAATATGAGGGATTATCTTATTAATAACAATTAAGAAATCGTAGATACATTTCTTTTAGTTAGGCAATATAAAAAAAATTGGCGTTGTTTTTTTTTATGAATGCCAAATTTACAGTTACATTCTCGAACAGTGTTGCTAAACGTTAATTGAACATCATTTGGTATTTTTAGCATCAATGTAATTTTATTTTTGCAAAGGTTGGCAGTTCTGTTTAGTAAAATTACGGCATGTGGTGAATGACAACAGAAAGACGCGCCAAAGTTCGCATTTGTTAATAAAATTGCATTTGTAATAAAATATTAATGTTATTAACTTTTTTTTTTGCAGCTGCTGACGAAGAACTCCGGCGAGTGCGTGCAAATGTATTACTTTTGGAAAAAACTATGCGTGGACTACAAAGTGTCGCATCTCAAAATGGAACCAGTCACGCCCAGCACGCCCACAGTGGAGCAAAAACCGTATGTGTGCGAAATAGCCGACTGTTCAGCGGTAAGTTTTTAGGCGAAATGGCCAATGAAATCAAATGCAAACATATAAGGCACATGATACCAATTAACAACCTTCACCAACCTCACGCTGGTTCACTTTGTTTACTTTCTTTCCTGTACATAACGCTGATAAATCCCATATACCAAATGCAACTTGAAACCTGCAAACTGCAACATGTAAACTGTAAACTGTAACCTGTAATCTGTAACCTGCAACATGTGTAACATTTGACCAAAACCGTAGAGCTTCAGTTCGAAGGCGGCGCTTCACGGTCATGTACGCATACACGCTTACGGCAGAAATGCCAGCAATAATAACAACAGCAACCACAATCACAACAACAACCACAACAACAGCAACAACAATCAGCATGCCACGGCAATTAGTGCCAACAACAGCCACAGCAACAACAATCACAATTGTAGCAGCAATAACAACAGCACTAATAGCAACGCATGCGCGCCCTCGCTGACAAATCATAGCATTAATGCTAATGCAACTGCAGCAAATGCGACAACAGCAGCAACAATAACGCATCTTAATGGCAATAACAGCACCTACAACAATAATATTAACAACAATCACAGCATAAGCAATAGCCATGTTGTCCAGACTGCAACACTGCTAATAACAACATCTACAGCGGCAACAGCATCAACAGCAACAACGGCAGCAGTAACCGCATCAGCAGTAGCCACACCAGCAACATTGAAAGATAGCAACAACAGCAACAACACTGCGAATATTGTCAAGGATAGCGAATTCCCCTGCAAGGTGTGCGGCAAGTAAGATTCCCCCAAGACAATTTCCACAATTCAATTGAGAAGATCATTTAAATAAAATATAATCAAACAAACAAAAACCAAAAACAAAATATGATTCGAATTTCGCAAGCGATTTGAGTGCCCGTATTGAGTTGAGACCGTAAAGCACGTTATATCGTATAATCATATGAACATAAAGTAAACGAATCCGCATACAGGATTATTACAACTAGCTCTAGTCATTTCATTAGCATTAACTATTAACTATCTATATAAACATTTTGATTTGGAATTTCATTTGAATTGAATTGAACTTGAATTTGAACTTAAATTTTGAGTTGATTTATACAATTTCCGAACTATAACTTGCCTAACTTAACGTTTGTCTTCCATTTATGCTTCATGCCTTGAGTTTTGTAGTGTATTTACATATTCCATATATTCATATATTTGATGAAATTAAGTTAACATCATGACAATATGATCATTCCATTTAGTTAGCGTTTAACTAAAGCGATTATTAATTGTTGTTATTGTTGTTGTATTGTATTTATTGTTCCATGATGCGAAAACAAAACAAATACCAAAATCAAAACAAAAATCCAAATGAATCGATAATCAAATCAAACTCTACTATAACTCTATATTCAATTATATCAATATGCGTGCCCAATTAATTCATCTATAAATGATACAATAAACGATTCAATAAATTGCAATTTTAAAGCGAAGAGTCACAAGTCGCAAATAGACGTTACTGATACCCGCTCCTCGCTCCTGATCGAGCCATAATGCGAGCAGCTAAAACAAATTTGGTAAGTATTGGATTCGTGATGAATTCTGTTATGTTTTTCCGTTTTCACCTTGGGTTTCCGTTTCCTTTTCCGTTTCCTTATCGTTTCGTCATTTCTTTTTGTCTCTAAAAAAAAAAAACCTATATAAAATCACTTTGTTCTCTGATTTGAAACTTTTATTGTCCTTGATTTTAAAACTCTGAATATGTATAATTAAATGCAACGCCAAATGACATTTGCATTTAATCTATTGTAAATATGATAAAAAAAAAAAATAACAATTTAATGTTTCTGGGGCCTGGGAAATACAAAACATTCATATCTAAATGTGAAAATTCTTTCATTCAAAACGGAGCTTGCTTTATGCGTGATCTGATCTACTACAAATCAATCGAATAAATTGGCTAAACAATTTCCATCGAAATTCCGAGATCACAACTGAAGAATCGCCGTAACTGTTCAACTAACTATTCCAAGCGCACATAACTACTATTAACTATTAACAATTATCTATTACTATTGACTATTTACAATTATTGTTTATTTTTTATATCGAAAGTTTAAATATTTAAGTATAATTATCAACCTTTTGTTCTACTACTTATGAAGCAAAAAAAAAATCTATACTCTCCATAGTATATAATAACCAACAAAAGTAATTTAACTCCACACAAGGCTAAGTAACAAGAAAAACGTACAAACTAAAACATAAAACAAAAGCAAGAACAAACGCGAAAGCAAAGAAAAAAACTAAAGCTAAAACGAAATAAAAATTAAAAATGCTTTACGTAATTTTGCATGCTTCAATACTATAAATTCTATACTCTATATTCACTGCAACATAAAACTATCCATGCATGATTTTTCTCTCCTCAACTCTCTCTCTCTCTATCTCTCTCTGTATCTCACTATCTGCTTTAACTGTGTGCTATCTAACATATCTAAGTGTCTATAGTAAATGTGCTAAATTTAGTATGCATTTTAGTTAATACAGCTACATATATATACATATATATACCACTGCTGGCCCAGGCTTTAATGTATGGCACTTGCGCTCTTCTGTTCTTTTCTTCTATATCATTTGCCAGAGTTTTCAATAAGGTGAAGAGTCGGAGTGCCCACATGAAAACGCATCGCGTGCAGGAGCCGGATCAAACATCCAATTCCAAACATCAAAACGCAGCAAATGCATCAACACATGCAAATGTCACCGCAGTCATCTCCAATGTAGCAGCAGCCACAACAGCGGCAGTTGCAGCAGTAGCAGCAGCAGGAACAGCCTCAGTCTCATCATAGAATTGGAGGAGGAAGGCACCAGCATCATCAATTGACAATCGCGTTAAGCAAGCTATCTTATTCTAGAATTAGAACAAGAATTGATTTCATTTGAAAAATGGAAATACAAGAAACTATGTAATGATGTAATGATGTATAAGAGTCAGATGTTGTTTATTTAGATATAAGTAATCGAATTATGTAAAATTGATGTATTTAGCACTTAATGGCATTTTTCTCATGATTACACACTCACTCACTCTTCCTTGAACTATCTATTTCTTAATCTATATTTCCTCTATATGAAAATATCGAAGAATTGTATGTAACTAGTCTCTATTCTTAAACGAATTATTATGTAGTGTCAAACTTTGAAGCATACAAGCAACATTGAAACAAGTTCAAATTGAATTGCTCTAACTAATAATTATAATTATAGTAGGCAAAAAATGCAATATTTGTGTTAATAACTATATTAACTATAAGCAAGCATGTATATTTATACCTATCGTATTTTTATAGTAGGCGTTTTCTCACTTTCGACTCTCGACTCGACTGTAGTTTAAACTCTAATCTAAATCGACATTGAATAGAATTGAAATTGAAATTGAAGTTGAATTCGATATCTATATCTAAATCTAATACC
>JBANCZ010003524.1:0-12341 GCA_037040025.1 Sphaerogastrella javana | reverse complement strand
CTGCTAAGTTGGGTGCACTAAACGTAATTATTTTCATACTAAAGTGACATTGATGCAGAAAATGAAAATATCAGGCAGCTATCTTGACGATGCAGCTAAGTATCGAGGCAGCTAAGCAAATTACTTACTTATACTTTTATATACTCACGGTGAATATTGTCATCGATTATTTTAATAAAATACACGATGAATATTGTCATCGATTATTTTAATAAAATACACGATGAATATTGTCATCGATTATTTTATATACGAGTATGCGATGATTCTAAGCAACCCTGCCTAAGGCGCCAATATTATTGAGGAATGGCAAATAAGAAAGAAAAAGAACAGTTAGAAAAAGCCACGCGAAGTGATCGCGGCGAAAAAGATTTCGTGATGTAGTATTTGTTAACGCTGAGTTCAGAAAAGTGAAACAGTTATTTAATTTGCCTATTATCAACGTTACCATAAATATTTTACTAACAATTTTCCTCTGTTTACAGTGTGTCTGCCGTTTCGATCGCCAGGGCGCACTGTGTGAACTGCCCATAATCATACGAAATGCCGCGTTCTCTGGAGATTCATACGTGTCGCATCGCATCTACAAGGATATACCACAGCATGAAGCTTTGGATGCTGTGCTACCGATGCATATACAGCTTAAGGTGCGCACACGCGCCACTAATGGACTGATCATGCTGGCAGCTGCCCAAGGTACAAAGGGTGGCCACTATATGGCGCTGTTCCTGCAGAAGGGTCTGATGCAGTTCCAATTCTCGTGTGGATTGCAAACGATGCTGCTGAGCGAACTGGAAACGCCTGTGAATACTGGCCATGAAATTACCATACGAGCTGAGTAAGTGAAACGCCCACAAAAACCACCATGGCATGCAATTATGTGCCACCGACCACACGTTGAACTATGCAGAGTGAAGACTAGAGTCGGGAGTCAAGAATCGGTAGAAATCAGGAGTCCAGCGTCTGCAGTTTGTGTTATATCCAATGGCTGTGACCATGGGGTCAGAGGTAAAGACACTTTGATAGCAGGAAGGAGAAGGTCGGCACGTTAATTAACTTTTTAAACTGCTCCTGACACAAGTGTCGAGCTTTGAAGCTGCTGGCTGTTGGCTGCCACATGACGGTCATTTGGTTTGGCTCGGTGGGTCAGGCATGTGGGTCACTGTCATTGCTGCAAATGAGCTGAACGCCTAGGACAAAAAGTCATTAAAGTTCCCTTATGTCGATTTCCATGCCGTTTGGACCAACCACAAATTATAATGCTTCAAGTGTAGAATAAATTACGCTGCTGTCGCTGCTCTTTTTTTATATACCAAGTGCCCCCGCCTCCACCACCCTCAGTCATCAGTCTTCTGCCCCCTACCAATGTCCCTGGCTGCTGCTTGTGGCAGCAACGTACGCGGCATTCGGCGATCCTTGGCTTCGCATTCATGCGTAATTAGTTGGCGTAGTTGGTTTTTGGCTCAAATTTAATTTGCCGCATTTGCGGCGCTCGTTGAACGGAAGCGGAAGTTGAATGGCTGCCGCAATGGCCTCCAGGAATAGAAAGAAACAGCCAGAAATAGATGGGAACGAGAATGGGTGAGTGAGAGACTAAGACCATACTCAAAACCAAAACGAGAGTAATGCGTGGCTCGTGCGTAATTAATCGTTTAACTAACAATTCCTGGAAATTGCAGCAGCTGTGAAATGAGAAATGTGTAATGGTGTAAAGGACAATTGTGATAACCAAAGGTTCATAGACACAACTCCACTCCGCTCTCAACTAAAACGTAACCCAAAAGATGGACAGGATACCATACTGAAGCACTACTTGGACAATTTATGCGTTGAGCATGATTTAACTACAAATAAGCTAGACAAATTCACTTTATTTATGGCATGAATGCATCTCATTTGAATCTAAATATGCATGGCTTTAGAAGCAGCATCAGCAGTTGAGTAGCTTATGCTTATGCTTTTCTCAATTTTAATTACGACTACTTTGCTATGCTAAAACTTTGCGTACAAGTTGCACTTAATTAAAGTTTTTAATAGCTACAAAGTTTTTCTTACTAGTTGTTCTATTATAATGGCAAAACCAAAAATTCTTTCTATCCGCCTCTCGATGCTATAGAGCTCTAACAGTGAAAATCTTTAATAAGCCTGTAGTTAAAAGTTTCTAGTTTCAAGTTAAACAAACAACATATGCCAATAAAAATTATTATTATATATAAACTATAATTAGAAATGTAAAAATTTGTAGTTTAATTAATAGATTGACTTCTGTTAAGACTTCTGTTTGTCTACATAGTAATTGAAACTCAACATTTGTTAACCGCTCATTAACTTTAGTCAAAGCCACAAAATCATATGAAGTCTTAGTACAAATAAGATGTATATACGTGCCTAAGTATATACATAGACTAAAACACTTGTATAATCTATGAAAGCATTTCAATTTATATGATGTAGTGTATAATAATTGTGAAAGCTAGTTTACAATTCAGTTGAGTGCAATTACTTATGACAGAACAGTTGTGCCATCACTTTGATGGAAAATTACGAAATAATCATTTTAGAAAATCAACAAGCAAATACTATAGTATTCCCATAACGTAACAAACGGCGCATGGCATAAACAGCACATTAAGGAATAAATGTATCAGGCAAAATAGGTTTGTCTACTGTTCAAGTTCGAGTGAGAGTTTATCCACAGACTGGCCTATATAAATAATTTAACGTCATGTGGGAGAGACAGAGAAACAAAGATAGAGAGAGAGAGAGGAGAGAGAAATAGTCACACTCATTTCATATCATTTTTGCACTTATGGTTAGCAGTAGTAGTTGTTGTTGCTTTCGTTTCTTTTTATGACTATCGAATCGACCACAAATTTACTTTTTAGCACTTGGTCCCAGCTCGGGGCATTGGTTCATGTGCTACGAAAAACTGAGTCCAGAGCCGGAGCTAGAGCCAGAGCCAGAGCCCTGAGTGGATTTACGAGCAACAAATTTATGTTTGTTGCCCATTTTTATTTGCCTTGCGTGCTTAATGGCCATGCACACTACGAGCTGCCTGGCACTGCTCAACGCCGACGACTCCCACTCACCCTAAGCTGCTCCAAATGCTGCTGGAGATGGGGCCTCATTGCCTCCCTTAATTTCCACACATATTCGCCCAAAGGCGATTTAGCGTCGCCTAGTCGCGGCAATGGCAATGAACACAAAGGACCTACCATGAACTAGTTCTCATCCATACATACACACACACACACAATTATGATTGTCCTGCGGCTAAAGAAGTTCTCTCAACTTTTAGCTCTGTTTGCGCAATTGTTTTGCCTTCTGGTTTCGCTACTAATGAGCCTAATGCCCCGCACAATTGACATTTTACTTAAGGATTTTGTACAAGTTCCGTATAATTAGAAAGCAATAACAATTACCATTAAACGCTTTATATTCTCTAGATCCCGACAAAGCGCCTCTTGCTCTTAATTATTGCCATTTTCGTATTATGCAAATCAAATTAAGTGCAATAATTGCCACAACTTTTGCTGACGCCATACTTAAAACGAAGTTGAAAAAAAAAAATCACACCAAAAGAAACGGCGCAAAACTTTACAAAAAAGAACTTGGAAAATTCGGAAATTGCCTTAATCCACAGAGCCAAATTAAATTGATTTGTTTAATCAAGCGCAAGTAATTGGTCTAAAAATAAACAAAATCTCTAAAGTATTTGCAAGGGATTCTCAGATTCTGACTTCGAGTAGTTTATTAATTACAATATAACATCTTATCGAAGAATCAATTTCATATGTCGCAAACAGGACTAAACACAATTATATTGTGGTTACAAATATTCAATTACAAAACTAATTATCCGAATGTGGTTTTAGCAAATATTGTATATTTGATTACCTCTTCAATGTGTGTGCCATGGCTTAAGAGATTACATTACTCATTATAATAAACAAATACATATCTATATATGTATATATATATACATATACTGTTTAAATAGAATACTTTAATATGTTTAAAGATATTTCTTGATTCTATGGCAACAAAACAATCTCAATTATGGTATAAACTGAAAACAATCACGTCGATAACTGGAAGCAATTATTTCGCTTCTTCTTTTTTGGCATTCTCATATGATGTAGGGTTCTTATGTTTTTCCCCTCTCTCTGTGGATTCGGCATCAAAAAAATGAGTACACATTTTGTAACAATAAAATTGCTGTTATCCCACGAGTGACACTTGCAATGTTGCATTAAATATAAACATTGAAATGCTATCGAATGAACAGCGTGGGATGTGAATATTCAGTTCGAATATCGCACAGAATATAAGAAAAACAAAAACCCAACTGTCTGATGGACAAATAAAATCTGGAGCTCTTCACACACAAAAACAAAGTATTAAACAAAAAGCATTCAAATAAATGCAGGTGACATTTGCCCCTTCAAAACAATATAAAAAATTCCAGACCAGACTCCTCTCTGGTATAAAACAAAACAAAAGAAAGCAAAAACTTCACACAAAAATTTTATGCCCTATGGAAGGGTCGCCAAAAAAACAACAACAACAAGAACAACAAAATCCCAATCGGTTGTTGGGTCCATGCTGGGGCGAAACAAATTTGACAGTCGATTGACATTACAGCCAATTGGCGGTTCAGGGATGCACAGTGGTGCGATGAATATGAAAAATGTATGACTATCAAAAAATTTTCCATTTACAAGGCCACATATTAATAGAAAGTAAAATCAATCAATCAAGGCTTATCGAAAGAAAATTACTCTACTTTTTATGCTGTTAATAATACCAATTAAATTGAATAAATAATTTTCAATAGGGATTTTTAAATATTTCAATTTTTGTATGACAATAATCCATAAAAAATAATGACAATTGCATTGTTTTAGGTTCTTTTGAATATAACAAATAGAATTGGTTTTTTAAAAGTTAATCCATTTGTTTTCGAATGAAATCGAGAAGAAATACTATTTAATCTCTTTCGAAAATCATTTATTGATTTATTCAGATTATTTTTAAAAATGATATCCCTTAAATTGTCATCTTTAGTATATCTATACATATTTTTCTAACTAAATCAATGCCAAGATTCGTTTGCTGTTTTCTCTCACTTGAATCACTGTGAATGTAGAGCTAAGTTTTTGGGCAGCGTAAAAGGTCAGTTGAAGCTTAAGGAAAAATCTGTCTGTTACGGTTAGGTTAAAGGTGGGGAAGTGTTGGGGTCTTTATGAGGCATCTTTGTGCGGGCGTCATAAATATTTGCACGCTTCGGCATGCTGAATATAACTTTTTCTTCGTTTATTTTTATACATCTACAACGCTTCGCTCTTTTTGTTGAAAGGCGAAACGCAAAATGTGGCCCGCAGTGTGCGGCATATTAAATATTTTATATGTGCACTACACTCTACCCAACAAGACCAAAAGACAGAGAGACAGACAGACAGACACACACATACAGAGCACAGTGGCAACAACTATAACCAAACTGAGTGTGGGCAGGGCAAGTGGGCGGTCGGATGAACTTTTATCGCTGCTCATCCTCACAATTGCGTCCTGTGTGATGAACGCTTTTTCATTTCATTTTTTTCCTTTTGGTTGTTTTTTTTTTTATTTGCAGATTGGACTTCAGCCGCAATTATACGCACTGCAATGCCTCGCTGCTCGTCAACGACACGTTGGCCATGTCCGGGGATCAGCCAACATGGCTGAAACTGTTGCCGGCGCGCCTGCACACGCCTGAGGTTATATTGAACACTTGGCTGCATTTGGGCGGTGCACCCCAGGCACCAATTGGCCTCATTATCGAACTGCCGCCGGCCCAGAGCGGCACCGGCTTCACCGGCTGCCTTCATACCCTGCGCATAAATGGACAAGCGCGCGAAATATTCGGGTAAGTGTTCCCCCCACTTCCACATTCCCAATACTTTCCATTTACAATTTGCTGTGGCTGTGGCTGTTGCTGTTGACTGGTGGCAACCCTATGGTCAACTCGTTCTAATGAACAGCAGGCAACTCTATGTTGCCGCCTGCCTCTTAAATGTTTTATGGCGCACATACGCAAAAGTTGCCTTGAGGCCATGGTCAGCATGGAAAAATCCTCGGAAAATGGCCCAGTAAAAGTGCCACAAAGTTGCAGGTAAAGCTGCATTAATTCTGTACACGTGTGTGTATATGTGTGTGTGTGTGAATGCAGTTAAGTCGCCCCTAGGATTAAATGGACACTGGATAAACGTGCAGCAAAGTTATAACCAAGTTATAACGCAAAATGAAAATAGCAGAAACAAGATTTTGAATACACAAACACAAACACTCATAGCTAAACCCAAAGCATTTTAATTATTCAAAGCGATTACGATGATTACTTCTAGAATTGAATTAGAAAAGATCGAATGCAACAGTCGAATGCGCCTGACAGTAGCAAATGTAGTTCAATTTAGTTTGAAAATACGACTGGATTCTAATTTCAGAACGTGTTTCTTTGATTTATAAATTCAGGTTTTAAATGCTGCGAATTTGAAAAATTAAATTATAGTATATATAGCAAAAAAGTGATGCGATAAAATGTATAGAGTATATTAAAAATAATTTAATTAAATTGTTGCTAAATAAATCTTTTGCTTTTGCGATCGATCAAAACTTTTGCAATTAAAAATCCTTCTCTATATAGCTTAGTTGCATCTAGTTTCTTGTTATATCTGTAAAATCAGGATAATCCAATATTCTGAATAGCTTTAACTTGAAAATCAATATCTAATCACAATTATCACAAGCCAAATGAAAGTAATTGGAACTTAAGTTAACACATTCACTAGCTGAAGGCAAAGTGTCAATGGTAAAAGGACATTATGGCTTTAACCTAATTCGACGAGTAGAGAAGTGAAATGGAGAAGGTTATATTTTATATGTATATGTATAGTATGTTTATATATGTATAAAGAGTAAACATATCTAGCCAAGAAATGCGGAAATCATTCGTCAGCGCATATATACCATAGCTGTTAGTTAGAGCACAGCAGAAACAGAAACAGTAACGGGAACAGATGGACACTGACAGTGAATGGTGGCGCAAATGCTTCGGGGCACAAGGGCAAAAAACGGGAGGTGTCAGCGAAAATGACATGCTGACAGCTGTGGGCCAAAATGGTGCACCATGGCGGGTTTAAAGGGGAGGTTGGCGTTGAGGACAGCCAGAGTACATCAGTTTTGAGTTTGTATTATTGGAATGCGAATTAGCTGGGTCATGAAATTAGAGACGACACTAACCAGTTTTCTATTCGCACCATTGCTCTTTTGCACTCTCTATATCTGACTCTCTCTTTCTCTCCCTTCCATGTTTGTCTATTAGCGACGCGCTGGATGGCTTTGGTATTACGGAATGCGGCTCATTGGCCTGCCTGTCGAGTCCATGCCGCAATGGCGCTGCCTGCATCAAGATCGAATCGAATGAAGTGGACGAGAACGGTGACAAGGCAGAGAAATGGAAATGCAAATGCCCCACCGGCTATATGGGGCCAACCTGTGAGATATCCGTTTGCGAGGACAATCCATGTCAATATGGTGGCACTTGCGTTCAATTTCCGGGCAGCGGTTACCTCTGCCTCTGTCCACTTGGCAAGCATGGACACTATTGCGAGCACAGTACGTATTAAAACTCAATTCAATTGTTGCAAATTCACTTAAGCATATTTTTTTTTATCATTTCTACACAGATCTCGAAGTGGCATTACCATCGTTCTCGGGCAGCGTTAACGGACTGTCCTCATTTGTGGCATACACAGTACCCGTGCCACTTGAGTATTCGCTGGAGCTGAGCTTCAAAATACTGCCACAGACCATGTCACAAATCTCATTGTTGGCCTTCCTCGGCCAATCCGGTTATCATGATGAGAAGAGCGATCATCTCGCTGTGAGCTTCATACAGGGCTACATCATGCTCACATGGAATCTGGGCGCCGGACCGCGTCGCATTTTCACACAGAAACCCATTGACTTCCGATTGGATGCTCTGCGTGTACCCTACGAAATCAAAGTAGGTCGCATTGGTCGTCAGGCCTGGCTATCCGTCGATGGCAAATTCAATATTACGGGACGTTCGCCGGGCAGTGTCAGTCGCATGGATGTCCTGCCCATTCTGTATCTAGGTGGTCATGAGATAGCCAACTTCAATACGCTGCCGCACGATCTGCCGCTGCATTCCGGTTTCCAAGGATGCATATACGATGTACAGCTAAGGGCCGGACAGGTAACAGTGCCATTGCAGGAAACACGCGGTGTGCGTGGACGTGGCGTGGGCCAATGTGGCACGCGTGAATGCCACAGACACGCCTGCCAGCATGATGGTGCCTGCCTCCAGCATGGCGCTACTTTTACGTGAGTATTGTTATATAGCAAACAAATCTATATGCTAGTTATGGTTATTTGGCTAAATGTTAAGTAAATAATTATGTGCTTTGCTTGCTCTACAGATGCATTTGCCAGGAGGGCTGGTATGGCCCACTCTGTGCACAGCCCACGAATCCGTGCGATTCATTCAACAATAAATGCTACGAGGAATCAACCTGTGTGCCCTTGGTAAATGGTTACGAATGCGACTGCCCAGTGGGACGCACGGGCAAGAATTGTGAGGAAGGTAAGCATGGAAATGATGCTTTAATAAAGTGCAAGAATGTAGTATAACACATGTCCACTTTGATCAGAAATACGCTCACTCAGTGATGTCTCATTGACTGGTCGACGTTCGTATCTGGCTGTGCGATGGCCCTATCTCTACGATGGAGGTGACAAAATGGGGGCCAAACGCTCTCAAATGGCAAGCTATAGGAATTTTACGAAGAAACTAATGCCACCCAAACCCATTTCGACGCCCAGCACACACTTTGTGATGAAGCTGCTGAGCGAGGTGGAGAAACAGCGCAGCTTCTCCCCGGTGCCGCTGATGGGCTCCAAGACCTTTGAGGAGCATCATCGTGTGCAGTTCTTCTTTATTGAATTCCAACTGCGTCCACTTTCTGAACGTGGCCTGCTGCTGTACTTTGGCACTCTGAATAATAACCAGGACAAGAAGATTGGCTTCGTTTCATTGTCGCTACAGGGCGGTGTCGTTGAGTTCCGCATTTCTGGACCTAGCAATCATGTGACTGTTGTACGAAGTGTGCGAATGCTGGCGATTGGCGAATGGCACAAGATTAAAATGGCACAACGCGGACGCTGGCTAACATTGTGGGTGGAAGGCAGCGCCTCATCGGCATTGGCGCCATCAGCTGAGGTTCTTGTTGAACCCGACTCACTGCTCTATATTGGCGGTTTGAAGGATCTCTCCAAGCTGCCACATAATGCAATTTCCGGCTTCCCAATACCCTTCCGTGGCTGCGTACGTGGACTGGTGGTCAGCGGCACACGTATTGTACTCAACGAAACAAATATTATTGGTAAGTCGGCAAATTCTTTAAGAAAATCATATCAAGCACAAGGTATTGTTATGTACTTTCAACTGTTTGATGCACATATTAAATATGGTTTACTTTTCCTACAGAATCTCGCAATATTCGAGATTGCGATGGCACCGCCTGCGGCGGCGACTCTTGTGAATCTGGCGGACACTGTTGGCTTGATGAGAAACTGCAACCGCATTGCATCTGCCCGGATTATGCCAAGGGGGATCGCTGTGAATACTCGGAGACCTGCAAGCTAATACCATGCAAAAACAATGGACGCTGTCTACGCAGTGGTCGCTGCTCCTGTCCCAATGGCTGGGGAGGCTTCTACTGTGAGATTGGTTAGTATGAAGAGAGGCAGAGAAAGAGAGGGAGAGTTCGGTGAACTCTATTGCTATTATCCCAGACTAATTGAAAGTTTTTGGAAGCGTTATACATAGTATAGACAGACAACGTCTGGTTTTTTTTTTTTCTTTTTATTTTTAATTGCTAACTCGTGTGTCGACTTGTCATTTCCTGCAGCTCCAACTCCAAGTGCAGGGTTGAAGGGGTAGGCAATTCGTCATCGAATTAGTCAAGCGCTAGATGCTTAGTTAGCGCTTATTGTCCGTGACAATAATAATAACGATAACAACAAAAAAGCTGCACACATAAATCATTTCACTTGAATGAAAAAATACACAAAACTTTACAAAACGAGTTCCAAAATGTATAAAAAAAATTAACTCCAAAAGGCAAGTTGAAGTTCAATGTGTCATTCGGGTAAAAGTTTGAATTGTTTTCATTTCATTCCTTTTTGCCATACAGAAGCTACAAGCAGATCTTAAAATGTCAGATAACTGATATTATTTTGTTCAGAAATTGCCTTTATCTGATTTTTATTTCACTTTTTTTTTCATTAGTTTATTCATCGTCGAAACAAGTTTTCAATTTCGAATGCTAAAAACCAAATCGACAGACAAACCAACAAAAAAATACAAATAAATTCAACACACAACATTATTATTATAATTAGAGATCTGCAGCCAAGGGGGAGTGGACAGAGCGGTATACAGTGCTGACTCCACACAAAAGCCATTAACAGCACTATGAATCTTATGGTTCGATGCGCAGCGGGGTCAGGAAGTTGAGTTTGCAAAAAAAAAAACGATCAAAATAAAGCAAAACCTAAACCAAATCACACTAAAATTAGTGATCTAAAAAAACTTAAAACTAAATTTGCATGACCAAAAGTTGAATGTGCTGAAATAATGGAGGAAACAAATGGAAGTGTGACCTATTTTAGACCTACAATAGAACTTTTCTATACCAGAACTTATTCTTCTGAATGGGTATTACAATTCTCTCATGGATGGATTTGTTTGTGATTACACTAAGAACTGCTTGTACTTTGATCAAGAACCTTTCTAAACCCAATAACAAAATATAGTGAATATCGAATATAGAAGATGAACGGTTATATATATTCTAAAATAGTATTTATTCTTCGGATCATATAATTGTTCATGCCATATTTGTAAACTTTGGAAAATTAACAGATTTTGTATGAATTAGAAACGATCGGTTCAGTTTGATCTCCTACTTATCTTTGATCTTTATCTATATAAATTAATATTTATGAGCCAGTATTTAAGATCAGCTCACTGTCAAGTCAGAGTTATAGAAGCGCTATGAAAGAGTTTTATGTTTATATACTTTTTTTGTATTATTTATCCAGGCGTTATTATACAATTGCCAAAGTCTGGCCCAGGCGTATAACAACAGCTGATTGCTGCCTTTCACTTATTAGCAAAGTGAATTAACATGCCACTAATAACAATAAGCAATAAACAAGCTGGAGAAAACACGAAACAACAAGTGCAATCAAGTTAGAGTGGCAACAAGGCACACAGATACACAGACAAACAGACCAACCGACAAACAGACAGACAAACCGACTGCCTCAAGACAAGCCGAAAGAAAACAAAACGAAAATTATACACGCACACATAGACATACAAACAGACCCAGTGTATGTATGCGAGTGTGTGTGTGCACATAAGAATCCAAAATCTAAAGCTAAGATAAAAAAAGCATGGAAACAAGATGTAGACAATAGATTAGACAGAAGATTTTGCTAGAGATGAGCACGTGACACGCCAGAACGACGATAATTATAGTGTGCAATCGATTCTTTATTATTAGACTATTTTTTGATAGTTTAAATATGGATAAACAATAATAGAATGGACTTAATTTAGACCTTCTGCAGTGTTTCAAAATAAATACATTATGATATATTGATAAGAATATTTGAAAATAAATGTAATTTTATGTATTACTAGATTTAGATAATTCAATGTGATGTTAAAATATTTGTTATTTAGAAGTATTTCCTAAAATTAGATGTATATATTGTACACATTTCTCTTGGTATCACGAAAAATTCCGAACTCAAAATCACTCGATCATCTCTAGGCAGAAGCAAGTGCGGCAGGTAAACGAGATCAGGGACTTAACAAATGGCATAATATGGTACACACACATAAAATACATCATCATAATGATAGTAATAATAATGATGACGTTGATTGCATTGCAGCTGATGCTGTAATTTAATTATGCACTCATAGTATAACACATTCAGCCTGCATGCAATATGCATTCGGTCAGACAGACAACACTTCCCGCTCTCTATAACTCCAACTACATCTCGCTCTTCTCTGTTTCTATCTGCAGCACTGAGCAAGCCGACAACACCAAGCTTCCGTGGTAACAGTTACCTGATATTGCCGCCTCCTCGCATACCGATGAAAGACAAACGTCGGGGCCCTTCGCTCTATGTACGACCTCGGGAAGCCATACAAATATCACTCAACTTCTCGACCATCGAACCGGATGGTCTATTGC
>JBANCZ010003523.1:0-12343 GCA_037040025.1 Sphaerogastrella javana | reverse complement strand
CATTTATACATATATATATATATGCATATATACGCACTGCTGTACGTACTTTATACTTTAATTATTTTTGTTTTTGCTTTGTATATGCCGGCTGCCTTGAGGCGTTGCCAGCTGGTTGAAATTTATTAATGCAACCGTGATTGGTCATACAACAATTATGCAAATGTATTCATTTTTCTTAATTATAGCAAACATAATTCGTCGGAAAAAGATGACTTAACAGATGCCGCGTTGAAGAAGGAGAAAAAGTTAGATTCTTCATTGGAATCGAAGCCAGTAATCAACTCACAGGAAGGTTAGTTAATAACTCTTTTGTTCAAAGCTTTCGTCACACCTTTTCTTTCGCTTTCACTTTTGCAGATTGAATTCAAATTGCAGCGAAAAGCTGAACAAAACGTTTATTAAGAAAATTTTTTTATATTTATTAACAAAAATTATGCTTGTTTTTTTTGGAATTTTTTTGTTAATTTGTCTTTATTGTTTCATTAAGTAAATATTATTTTTAAATAATATTATCGATAAACAGCTGTTGGAATACCTCGCACATTTACAATACACATCAAAGTTATCGACTTGGCGTTGCCACTCTGCTTCAATACTGCTAAGCAACGGTTGCTTAATTTTCAAACAATATAAGTAGTTGGTGTTCGTATTGACAGTGACCGGTGAAACGTAGCTAAAACTCATATCGTAGAATTCAACACATATATATAAATATATTTATTAAATAACTGTAAAATGGCAGATGCTATTAAAGAACCTGTCCAACTGCAACCACGCGCTATCTTCGGCATCAATGGCAAAGTTGAGAACGGTTTGCGCCAGCATCCCGTCGACAATTGCGTGATTTTTCCATTGGGGAACAAGATTGCCATTGCCGACTTCCAAAAGAACACACAGGAGTTTGTGGCTGGCCACACAAATAGCATCTCGTGCCTGGATGTGAGCAAGAGCGGCAAGTACATTGCCTCCGGTCAGATAAATCATATGGGCTTCCGCGGCTATGTCATCGTGTGGGACTATGCCGCACGCAAGGAAATCGGACGTCATGATCTGCACAAGGTCAAGGTGAAAGCCATATGCTTTACGGCCGGGGAGCGCTTTGTTATTTCCATTGGTGGCAAGGATGATGGTTCGGTGATTGTATTTGATATTGAGACCTTGTAAGTAGTATAAAATATATACAATTTCTGCCTTTAAAGTCCTTAATGCTGCCCTACACCAGCTCACCCATCTGTCGTCAACCTGTCACTCGCGCAATTTCCGGCAATGCGTTGACCGTGCGCCCGTTACACAACAACCCCTTTTTCTTCATCACAGCCGGCGACCGTCATCTGCGTCTGTGGAGCATTCTGCGCGAACAGAAGAAACTCTACGTACAGGACGTGCAGTTGGCCAGCAAATCGAGGGTATTCTATTGTGCACGTATTGCTAAGAACGATGAGTTCGCCTACTTGGGCACCGGCACTGGTGATATTGTCAAGATCTCGCTGAATTGCTGTGACAGGGATAATGTTTCACGGCCAGGCACTACCAGTGGCATATTGGGTGCCTTTGGCACTCATAATCCTCGCAAGCCCTCTGGACGCGATTGCAATCGCTATGTGAACGGTGTCCGTGCACTCTATGTACTGGAGAATGGACGTCTGCTGATTGGAGCTGGTGATGGCGCTGTCGAGCTGGTTGAGGAGCGCACCGATGTGCCTTTAATCAATTTCCGTGATTATCCAGGTCCCACCTGGCCATTCTTGCGCACGGTAAGTTGGTACGGCTAGCAGATGGTATTGATCTTTAGCAATATCCACCCGCAGGTGAAAACAACACGCGTCTCTGGTCTAATCTCGTCGTTTGTACGCTCTACATCGGAGAAATTCTATATATGCACCGATACCAATGAGATCTACACCATCAACATCAAGACCTGGGCGCTCAAACTACTTCGCACCTGTCACGCCAAGGCTGTCTATTTTATAACTTTTCCAAAGTATGTCTTTACTTTAGGCCAAATTGAATTACCTTTACTAGATACTATTGAACTTGTTGCAGGAATTATGCTGCGGTCTTTGCCACAGCTGGGCATGAGAGCATACGTATTTGGTCATCCTCCCGCAAGCAGGAGCTTCTTCGCATCATGGTCTATAACTTTGACTGTGCCGCAGTGCGTTTTTCGCACGATGGTACCAGTATTGTGTCTGTGTGGAACGATGGCATCATACGAGCTTTTACACCTGTGACTGGGAGGCTTATGTATGCCATACCGAACGCGCACAATAAGGGTATATTTGGTTTTATAGCTAAAAACTGAGATTAATTGGCTAATCTCCATCTGTAGGCTGTAGTGCCTTGGCTTTGGCGTCCAGTGGTCGCTTCATTGTCACCGGCGGCATAGAGGGGCAGGTGCGTGTTTGGAAGATTGAACCGTATCGTCAGGATCTGGTGGGCGTGCTCAAGGATCATTCCGGACCCATAACGTCACTGGACATCAACTACCTAGATACAGAGGTTATCTCGGCGTGCACCGATGGCTCCTGTGTCATTTGGGATATCAGGTAGGGATTACGGCCTTTTACTTCGAGTAACAACTCATTCTCTTCATTTCCGGCTGCAGTCGCATGACGCGTAAACAGGTAGTTACAGCCAACACACAGTTCATGTCGGTCCTATACTTTCCCACTGGAGTACAGCTGCTCACCTGTGGCTCGGATGGTCGCATCATCTACTGGATGGCGTACAATGGTGCCTTAATACGCGAACTGACCGCCTCGAAGAAGTCATCGGTCAACTGCCTGTCCATGAACGCCACCGGCGACTACTTTGTCAGCGTGGGCAGCGATCTGCAAGTTAAATTGTGGGACTATAATAGCGGCGATGTGGTGGGCGTGGGCTCAGAACATGCCTCGTCAGTGATTAGTGCTGCTTACAGTCCCTGTGGCAAAACATTTATTACCGGTAGCACAGATGGATCGCTGATTATTTGGGATGTGCCCCAGGAGTTTTGGGGCAATCCGAATCCACCAGATGGACCCACCTACTCGGTCAAAGCGCCCAAAGGTAAAGCCGCGGTGGCAGCACGTGTGGACTCGGGTACACGCTTGAAGCCGGTGAACAGCGAAAATATCAATGGACTGCTCAAAGCCACACCCAAGGATGATATATGCTGTGTCGAATGCCCACCGTGTGCCAAAAAAGAAGTCAAGTCGGTTGATCCCTATGCCGAGTGCAAGATTGTGCCGGATGTGAAGAAATGCTAGAAATTTCCAATTTAGTCTTTTATCTAGTTCACTTCTCGAATTGTAATAAAAAGCATATAGATATATCAGAATACTAAAGAATTTTAATTATTAATCATCACAATCGGCATCTCCACAATATTCTGGATTTTCAAACTCGACTTTTTGGGCTTTGGCTGCCTCTTTTTCAATTCTTTTACGCTCCTGTTCAGCTTCCTTTTCCAAACGCTTGCGTTCCTTTTCCTCTTCCTTTTCCAATCGCTTGCGCTCTTGTTCGGCCTCTTTCTCTTGCTTCTTGGCTTCTTTTTCAGCTTCAGCCTGTTGTTTTCGAGTCTCCTTATCTTGTGCTTCCTGTTCTTTCTTAGCTTCTCGCTCTGCCTTTTCAATTTCTTTCCTTTCTGCAGCCCTACGTTTGTTGTCGATCTTTACCCATTTCTTTTTCACACCATTAAATTCTTTATAACGTTGTTCGCGTTCCTTGTCCGATTCAGGTGGGGTATTCTTACCATCTGGGTCCAGCTCATCCTCATAGCCTTCGGGCAACGCGTTTACTTTTGGATTATGGTAGAAACTGCGCAAGCCATCACCGAAGTAAAAGGCCTTGATGCGCCGACGCATATGCTCATACTTATGGAAATCTGCTCGCTCATGTTCGTGGTGGGTGCCGAAAACAATGCCCGTGAGTAGGGCCACAATTGGCAGAACACCCATGAGGGATATCTTTTTCCAGAAATTCGATTCATCGTATGTATTCTCTGAATAATAAATTATTATTATTATAAAATTGCTAATGATATATCAGATTAGTGCAGGGTATCACCTGGAGGGCATGGTGGGCATGGTGGTGGCTTGGCACACTTCACTGGCTCTTTCTTTTCCTTTTTGGTATCACAAGATGATTTAGTTTCTACCTTAGGCTTGCAAGTAGGTTCCGTCTTCTTTGCGCAGGTGTCCTTTTTTTCATTCTTGGGACAATTGCCCGTGTCTTCCTTTTTGGTACATTCGACGGGTTTCTTTGTCTTGTCATTCGCTAATGAACGGATCTGTACGGCAGTGATACTTGGAAGCGAATTACATGATAACCGATTGCATTTTGTAAGGCCTAATAATTGTAGCATATTTAAAATTTGGAATTTTTATTAAAATGTGAATTTTTTTATAAAATATTTTATTGTAAGCTGAAAGCAATGTGATTTCATGAAAATGCTTAGGTTACTGGACATGAATTATTATTTATTCGGTTCATTTCAAATATGGAGATGGTGATTTGAATATTTGAATATTTTTCGTTGGCGCCATATTTAGTATTTTTCTTCAGCTATCGATAACAGCTGACGGTAACAGTATACAAGTGGGATACGTGCAATGTAAATGGTCTGTTATGTTAACAGAATGTTAAACTTAGGCCATATTTAGTCTGATAGTGTGCAGTATACCCTTTGCTAAAATTGTATGCAAGAAATGAGTAAATGTGTTAAATAATTAAACATAATACGAAAAGCTTTGATCATTTTAAGGTCTTTTTCTATGTCTAGTAAATAATATAATATTTTAAGCAGCTGTTAAACAGTTTAATAAATCCTATGTGCAAAGTGTATGACATAACCATATGATCTGTGAAACGTAGGGTATTTTCCCAAGCGGCAATCGCTCTGTTAAGCTGTGTTTATTAACATTGCGATTGCATTTGTTGCTAACAGATGTTATGCGAACGCCGTGGTGAAAGCATAAAACAATTACATACGCGTGTATGTATTGCAGTATTGTGAAAAAAAAAATATTGTTAAACAACGTAAACTAACGACGACGGTAACATAGTATAGATTCGGGCGTTTCGATTTGTTAAATACTGTGTGAAAATAAACAATTATCAAATCAGACAAAATGAAAGTCTGCTGCATTGGCGCTGGTTATGTTGGGGGTCCAACGTGCGCGGTAATGGCCCTCAAATGCCCAGATATAACCATAACGCTGGTCGATAAAAGTGCCGAAAGAATCGCCCAATGGAATTCCGAAAAGTTGCCCATTTACGAGGTTAGTTCAAGTTACCAATTTGTATATGCATTAAATTGCATAGTGCTTAATACATAGAGAATATAAATATATATATATATATATCTGTGTATATATATGGGATGAGCATACTAATGCATACATACAGACATGCATTTGAATAATGGCTGAGCGTGTGCGTGAGCGTGAGCAAAGATCTACTCTTATATATATATATATTTTTTTTTTTTTGAAAGACCGAAAAATTTCTAAACAAACAACACACATCAATCAGGCAGGGGCAGCTCACAATGCCGAAACGTCGATGAACTCCTCTCATGCTCACGTTTCAAGTAGCCAGCCCTCTGGCCCCTTCGCCAGCCTGCTCAGCTCTTCCGTCTTGTCGCATCGTTTATTCTAGAGCCGAAACCAGTTCCCCACATGCCCTGTTACGATCCATGTTGACTGTTTGAATCTGATTTGTATACCACACGCACCACACTTGCCGCAGTGCGTGATTGCTAACTCTTTAGCAGCATATGATCGAGTACATCATCGACATCATAACGATCCAATGTACAGGTGCTGGCCGTAATTAGCCCACAGCAAGGTTAATGGTCAGTCTGCTCATACTACACACAAACTACATACATATATATATACATATAGTATATAGTATATAGTATACAATATTGTGTGCATTAGTCATTTTATAAACAATGCTCATGCGAATGTTTATTGAGTGTCAAAGATTAACACTGGGCAACAAGTGTGAGGTGAGGTGAGTTTTGTAGCATCAATGCTATGTTATTCCGATTCCCCATGTCTATATGAATTTGTTCCAGTTTTCTGTAATAGTTTTGTTTCGTATTTGTTGTCGCATTTCCGCCTTGGTTTTTATATGGCAATATACAACATTTCCGTCCGCTTCTCATAGAGCTAACCAATTCTTATCAATTTGCCAGGCGGGCTATTCCACCCTATAGTATTATATGTCTTGTGAGGCAGATAAGCGAACTAGCGACACTATAGTAGCTGATATCAAAACGGAGCTGGATAATGTCTTATATGTGAGTTAAGGTTGCGAGGGTGGGTGTGGGCTCTGATGATTGTACTGCAAGTCTAAGGTTTATGTAGGAAAATTTTTGGAACAATATCTAGTGTTAATTGAAGAAATAGTTTACGTTGATATAGCACATGATAATGATAAAGTGAGAGTATTTCATTTCCTACAACCAAAATGTTCATTGAGACATTGCACCTTATCAGCATGATTAATACGTAAAACCCAATGATTCTATTCACTTATAGTATATATACATATATGTTTGCTTGTAGGCCAAGGCACAACTTGGTAACAAAAAACAAAAAACAAAAAAAAAAAATCTCGAAACTTCATTATGCATTTATATAACGTCTTGGCCAAGATTGCATCATCAGTTAGCCACAGCAGCAACTTAGAGTCTTAGTTCAATTGAATATTATACAAAAAAATAGTTACTAGAGTCACTTTTTGCACATTCATACACAAGTGTTGTAATACCCTATGTTTATGTTTGTCCAGTTGTAAAAATGAATGTTCGCCTTGAAATTGTAAATATTGTAATTAGTTTGTGTCTTGCGCTTATCAACGGAGCGTCAAAACCAATTTCGCAAATGACAGTCGTCTGGCAAAATTGCACTTCCTCTTTGATATTCTAGAAAAAATACTCGTAGCACCTATGTTAGGATTCATGTTTTCTAGCATTTCCAAATAATTTGCATATATAAATATTCGATTCGATTTCATTCCATTGAATGAACAATTTTGTGGATAAGTTTTCAATAATTTCGCTTAATCGTAAATATAATTCCCTTGAGTGATCGCTGGCTGGCCTGGTTGATAGGTGTTTCTTCGGAAAACCTTATATGAACTACCTCAATGCAATCGGCCTTTAATCTTATCGTATAACCAAAGTAAACAAGTCTGATCATTAGCTCATGCGTGGAATAATAATAACTAGACAGAATGCATATATATATATATGTTTTATATCTATTCAAAAAATAAATATAAATTTGTGCCCATCTATCTTATAGCCGGGTCTGGATGATGTGGTCAAGAAGTGCCGCAATGTGAACTTATTTTTCTCCACGGACATCGCCACTGCCATTAAAGAAGCTGATCTGATATTCATATCGGTGAATACGCCCACGAAAACTTGTGGCAGCGGCAAGGGTGAGTATTCTATACTACTCTATTATATAAACCATTTAATTATCATTTAATTTTTGGTTTTTTAGGTCGTGCGGCGGATCTAAAATATGTGGAAAGTGCGGCTCGCATGATCGCAGAAATTGCTCAGTCCAATAAGATTGTGGTGGAGAAGAGCACAGTGCCAGTGAGGGCGGCGGAGAGTATTATGCATATATTGAGAGCAAATCAGAAGCCTGGTATACATTATGATATACTCTCGAATCCGGAGTTCTTGGCCGAGGGTACGGCTATAAATGATTTGCTGAATGCGGATCGTGTGCTAATTGGTGGCGAGGAGACGCCTGAGGGACATCAAGCTGTGGAGAAGCTTTCATGGATCTATGAGCATTGGATACCGAAGAAACACATACTCACCACGAATACATGGAGCAGTGAGCTCTCCAAGCTGGCAGCCAATGCATTCCTAGCGCAACGCATCTCGAGCATCAACTCCTTGTCGGCGGTTTGCGAGGCTACCGGTGCCGATGTCTCGGAGGTGGCACGAGCTGTGGGTCTGGATTCACGTATCGGTTCGAAGTTTTTGCAAGCCTCGGTGGGATTCGGTGGCAGTTGTTTCCAAAAGGACATACTGAATTTAATCTATATATGCGAAAACCTTAATCTGCCGGAGGTGGCTGCCTATTGGCAACAGGTCATCGACATGAATGACTATCAGAAGCGTCGCTTTTCGCAGAAAATCATCGAGAGTCTCTTCAACACAGTCTCTGATAAGCGTATAGCAATCCTTGGCTTTGCCTTTAAGAAAAACACTGGTGATACACGTGAGACGGCGGCAATTACCGTGTGCCAGACTTTGCTGGAAGAGGGAGCAAAATTAGATATCTATGATCCAAAGGTAGAACCCGAACAGATCATTGATGATCTAACGCATCCCAGTGTGACGGAATCTCCCGAAAATGTCAAGAAGGCAGTGCAAATACACAGTGATCCATATAGCGCCGTAAGGGCCACACACGCGCTGGTGCTCTGCACGGAATGGGATGAATTTGTAGATCTTGATTACAAGCGCATCTATCAGTCCATGATGAAGCCAGCATATATCTTTGATGGACGCAAAATTCTGGATCACGAGCGACTGCAACAGATTGGCTTCCATGTGCAAACCATTGGCAAGAAGTATCAGCGCACGGGACTGCTGAGATCGTGGGGCATTGTGCCGCAGCTGTAAGCGTTTGGCATGACCGTGGGCATAAGACTTAAAGTTGTCAGAAATTTCCAGTATTTACGAGACTAAAATTGTAAATATGCTTTCGTTTTTTATATAACTAGCTACGCCTAAGTATATATTCCTATATCTATTCCTACAACCAAATGTTGTTCCAATTGCAATATTAATTAATTAACAATTGATTGCGTTATTGCCGTTGCAAATGGCTAACAATCGTCCAACTTCATTCTCTCTGTACCATTGATTGATACACGACACAGATACATCAAATCATAAATTGAATAAGCATTTACACACACATGTAAATTTTATAAATTACAATTATAATAAAACAAGATGAATCATTTATAAACATTGCCCATTGCTTAAAATGGTATTCTTCGCACAATCTGACGATACCAGAGATATGAAGTGGCTGCCGATAAGCTAAACCAGGTGACGAGATACGACAGATGATCGTTGCGCAGAGTGACGCGTGTCTGGCCTCCAATAGGGGCATTGTGGGCACCTTTCGGGTCATATACGGCATCGAGGAAAACTGGAGCTGCATCGGTGCTAGCGCACATTCGAGGTAAATCACGGTACAAGAAACTGTTGCCACCTTTGTGGTCGGGTGTAAACTGAGGTCGCGATTCGCCTTTGCGCACCACGGCCGTCAGACTGACTTCGGTTTTGTATTGGCCCAAAGCTCTGGTCTCTGGATCGACATGTTTGCGTGACACCCAGCCCCGATTTATAAGCACGACGTCACTGTTGATAGAGAGGTCATTAGAGACGATATGATGGAGAGGATCTCATCTGTCTGCTACTCACTCTCTGTCGGCCAATTTAAATGGTGTGACGATAAGGTAACCGTTGCCAGAATCTCGCTGAGAGAATAGTCCGCCCTGAGTCTCAACGCCGTCAGGTCGTATGAGTGAACGTGGTCCCATCAGCATCTCCTTGTCGTGCAGGAATTTGCCACGCAATGTAACCAAACGGTATTCCATTTGACCCAAATCGCTTAGACTGCGAACATTTAAAATATGATAAAAGTAAATTGCAAAACCATTTACACTATGGCATACTCATCGGGCAGTTCCACAGGTGCTGCATGCAGCTGCTGATCTAGTTCCTTGATTAGCTGCTCCTTCCATATCTTGCGCTTCACTTGCCAACAGCCCAGACCAAACGTAGTGGCCGGTATGAGCTGTCATAAGTCAAATAAATTAAATACGAAATATTTTATAGATTCAATTACTCACGAGTAAAAACCATCCCAATGCTGTAATCTTTTCATTCTCCTTGTTTTTGCTGGGAATGGTGGCTGTCCAGTCAAAGTTTTTGGGCTGTTGTGTCACCTTTCTGGTAATGATATTGAGCGTAATGCGTGGGCTGCTCGCTGTAAATCGAGACAGAGCACAGCTGTGCTTCCATAATTGAGTACTAAGCCGCAGCATTATGTGTTTGTTATACTATTGTTAAAAACTTTATTCGTAATTTCTGCAGCCGGCTGCAATTGTGACCAGCTGAGCGCAGTACTTAACATTATTTGGCCGCATCGCTCTCTGTTAAGTGTGGAGCAATTCTGTTAAATCAGCTGTTTGCCATTCACATGCAACGAGTGGGCAGCTCTGTGAGCATGCTGCTGTAACATTTCGTTTTGTTTAATTCTCAACAATTTAAACTTGGCTTAATAACAGCATGTTGTGCACACGCACAGCAACAAGACTGGCTATCGGTTTTATAAAATTGCCCAAAGTAAGTGTTAATGTTAACCAGATCACTGATGTCTGTTAATGTAGCGGCTTAGCTGCACTTGCAACGGTCTCTTATATAAACCACACACTGTTTTCTTGCCACAGATACCCCAACACACATACAATCGCCATGTAGTAGCAGCGGCAGCAGATAGATTTACCGGCCAGTGCAGATTCTGCACTACCGGCGTAGTGGAAGGTAAAGCAACTAAAGAGACAGCCGAGGATGGCAACATATTGAAACGTGTCCTGACCAAAGTCGGTTTTGCGCCCAATACAAAAGCCGTACGTATATGCTTCAAGACATAAGGCAATGATATAATGTTGAATCGATTGCAGCGCCTAAAGGTAACCAGTCATTTGTTGTATGAGAGCGTAGCGGATAAGATCAACTATGTGTCGTTCTTTCGGGATTTCAAATTGCCCAATACGTTCAACTCCTGGTTTCTAGTGACTGAGCTGCACGTGTGGCTCCTGTTGATGCGCTCCATGGCCGAGGGCTCAGAAACTGGCGAGGATGGTCGCTTCTTGCGCAATTGCATTGTGGAGGCCATGTGGGGAGATGTAAATACACGAGCCAAAAAATTGGGAGTAAGTGTGCGATGTCTTACTGAAGCCACTATTTGCTCATTTCTCGTATTTAACTTCAGGCTAACAATCCCTCCCGCACGAGACAGCAAATAGAAACATTGTCGGAACAGTTTCAGGCGGCGCTTATTGCCTACGACGAGGGTATTATGTCCGAAGATCATGTGCTAGCCTGCGCTCTGTGGCGTCGTTTCTTTGAGATGAATTGCGATGATTATACGCAGATCGAGCGACTGGTCAAGTATGTACGGAAACAGGCAAATATGCTCGATAGTTTAACACGTGAGCAGTTCATAACGAAGCCAAAGGTGGCATGGCATGATCTGGACAAGTGCAAAGTGATTGAATAAATAGCGTTCTTTTGATTTGTTTTTATGTAAATTTTGTTGTATTTAAATCTCAATATCATCAATAGTCTCGCCCACCAGAGCTCTTAGCTGACACTTTAGCACAAAGGCCATTATGCGACGCTCAGCTAACCTCCGTTGATCACCTTCGAGTTCTTTGAGAATTGCATCCATTTTGACATAATCGCTGCCCGGTGAGGCAAGCACCTCCGCGATGTGAGCCTCTGCTAGGCTTGGCGTTGGTACATCGTTTATATGTCGAGCTGGTTGTAGCTCCAGCTGATCGTTTGCCTCGTAGATGACTTCCTCTTCGTTTGACTCAATGATTTCTTCAATTATGAATGCGTTCTCATCGTGTTGCTCGATCTCGCTATCATGCATTAGCACACTATAGGACTGCCACGCCTCTTGATCAACAAGTGGGCTATTGGGCGTTTGTTCGGGTTGCGTTTGTACCTGGATAGATTGTGAGGCGGATTGCGCTCTAGTCTTGGGTCTTGATGGCGTTTCGTTTAGAAATTTTAAACGCTCAAAATACGGCCAAGTAGAGCCACCAGTTCGCCGTGATTCCTTACGATACTGATAGTGAAGATTATTCCAACGCATTAAACAAAAATCAACTAGAATTAAAGAATGTTATGAATACTTTTACTCACACGGATCTCAAAATGAACTCACCATCGCAATCCATTATTTCAGCTATTTTAGACCAGATATCCGTTTTCAATTTCATCATATCATAGTTGGAACGTCCTGTTTGTCGTCTATATAGCACAGCGTTGGGTTCAACATGGTCAATGAGCTTGAAGTCGAATGGACGATTCTTTTTATAGCTGGTCCGCATCGTTATTGTAAGCACAGTTTCACAATTTATTTAATAATGAGATGGCGTTGGCCATTCTAAGTAATACGATTATAGGAAATCTAATAAGATATATGCAATATTGCTATAGTTCTACAACCATTTGTTTAAAATATTCTCAACCATGGCATATTTTTATTGTTTTGCTATTGCTCCATAC
>JBANCZ010003522.1:0-12344 GCA_037040025.1 Sphaerogastrella javana | reverse complement strand
TCTTAAGCATGTAGTGAGTTCATCGTGTTGTTCTAGGAAGTCTTTATGTATGCAATTTATTATGCAAACGATTTCTCCATATTTCAGCTTTAATTAATACGAATTTATATCATCTTCCAGTCAGTCACACACAGATTGGTTTGGTTGCTTCTGAATTTATATGGAATTCCACTTGACACACGAACAAGTTTCACTGTTTTTGCAAGAAATTTCAACATTTGATCATATCGCTCAATCAAATTAAAAAAAAAGAAGAAGGAGAAAAAAAGAAAAAAATGTTATATGGTTTTTTTGGGGAAAGATGGAAATGTGTCTCTTAGAACTCTTTTTTTTTTTTTTTTTTTTTTTTTTTTTTTTGCTCTTATTTAGCGATCGAAATTAAGATTAGAACAACAAAGTGAAAGCAACAATTTTTAGATTTGTTTTTTACGATTATGATTTCCTAATTACAACCATCATAAAATCATAATTAAACAATTAAAACAACTGCCTGTGCCTCTGTGAATGCTCTTCCCTCTTTTATTCTTAAAAAAATAAACGAATAAATAACAAAACAATTATACACCCACACAAACACATACTTACAATTCATGAAAAGCAACAAACAAACAAAAAAAAAAAAAAGGCAATAATAATAATAACAATAATTCTATGCTACCCCAAGAGCCCAGAGAGCACTTGGGCGCATAAATTTTATAACACATTTTACAAGACATTAACAATTTAGCAGCAAGCAAATTTTATAGCCCGCCAATTTAGGTCGTCATAAAAAGAAACGAAATGAAAAACTTATAATGGAGCTAAAGATATGAATTGAAAATACTGCAAATATATTGAAATGTTGAATCGCTGAACCAGCTTCAGCTTTCTGAACATATTTCATAGACTCTGGCATAGAAACTTTACAGCAAATGAAAACATTTAGAAAACATTTAAGGCAGTTCCGATACATTAGGTGAAATTCAATTTTTAATTTAAAAATTATAATACATTTACTGATCAAATCAAACAATCATTTCATATTGCACTTAGAAAGAAATTTTCGACTGAATTTTAAACCAATAATTTATTTCATATTCATTTATTTATTATTATTAAATTGTCCTTTTTTTATTTAGGTTATATATATATTATGGGTTCAGTTTGGAAGATTTGAAAATAGATCGGATTTGGCAAATTTTAAGGAATGAAATCGTTATTAGTGGTTAAGATCAATATCGAAGGGTTTTTCCTATTTTCAACTCGTAGTGTATGCACATTATCCAGGTTAAATTTTTCATAGATTATCATCAAGCGTGTACAATATTAATTTTGTAGAAACTCAATGTGTCCAACTTGGGCGCATGAACAAATCTAAAAACTGATTAATAAAATCAAAATACAAATACTAGGCAACTGATGGGGAGTTGTCGAAAAAAGTCCTCATTAATTATATCCTTACATCATTGAAATTATGCGTAAAAAAATACTTTTTAAATTTTTTAGGAGCTTAAACAAGAAATAAAAATCCGCATGCATTAAATTTACCAAATGAATAACACCAAGTATCCTTGAGAGCTCATAGTTGGGCTTCTCAACTCGATCCAGCTGCGAGCCGTATGTATACTCCATATTAGTTGTCATTTTGCACGATCACAGATTACAGATTATAGATTAGAGAACACGAATCACTTAATTCAGTTTGTATTCAGTGTCTAAATATTTACACACACTGCATGTTGCAAATGTTGCGAAGATTTAAGTGTTTGAGTACCCGATAACACTCGTTGGCATTCGTTTAAACACTGCGCAGACGCAACGCCCACAATCGCAATTGCTTCAGCTACAATGCAAAAGAAAAGAACCTCAGCAACAGCAGCTGCAAATGCAACATGAACAGGAACTATACGGAAATGTTGCCGTTGTGTTTTGGGCGTTCTTTTTTGTCGTACTTTGCGTTTATGTTGTGGCATTAACCCAAGTGGCAAGTTCACTAAACTTATCGCTTTTATGGCTGGTCAAACGCCCAGGAAATTTGTAAGCCAGGCCAAGCCTCAGCCTGCATCCTTAAGAGATGCTGTTGCTGCTGCAGCTGTTGTTTTTGTTGTTGCTGTGCGTGGGTGTGTTACTGTTTATCCTTGTGTGAGTGTGTGTGTGTGTGTGTGTGTGTAAGAGCCCGTTGTTTATGTTGCTGTTGTTGTCGCGCTCACGCGTCGTGCATATGTTTGGCTCTACATTCCGCGATCAACTGAGAGATCAAGCAAGATGGGATGCTGTTGCTGGTAGAAGCTGTTGTCGTCGTCGCAGCAACAGCAGCCAGCACCAGCAAGAATCAGTGACAGCGGCAGCGACAGAGACAGAGACAGAGGCAGCGACAGCGACGCTGGCAGCAGCGTGGCTAAAGCAGAACAAAAGCTGCTCGCAAATGTTGCTGCTGCACAACAGCAACATTAGCACGCAACAGCAACATCGACAACCACAGCAACAGCAGCAGCAACATTAAACAAAAAAGCAAAGCAATGTATGTATCTTACAAGAAAGGGCGCAGTCGCTGTCTCTGCCATAATTTGTTGCGTTGGCGTTGGCAGATAAATTAACTCTGCTCTGTCTCTTCTGTTGCTGCTGTTGCTGCTGTTGCTGCTGCTCAGCTGACGAGGCCTGTCGCCCTTGTTTTAGCACCCATTAACAACAGCCGGCGATTATTGTTGTGTTGTGCTGTGTTCGTTGTAAAAATCGGAAATTTCCTAATGAATAATTATTACAATTAAATGAAAAATGAGTTGTGGCAACTGTCCATGGTATATGAATATGAATATTTATTTACGAATAACGTAACGCAGCCCATGGACCATCTCTCATACGCATATATCTTATGTCTTTCATCGGATTGAATTCAAATTGGGCAATTCATTCGTAAACAAGCCAAGCACAAGAGGCAAATGATCGCAAATGATTGTAGCGGCTGCTGATTTTAATTACAATGCTACACTGAGCGAAATTGTGTCAAATGCGAAATAGTTTTGAATGGAATAGTTTTGATTAGGTGTTGAATTATTATTCATATTTTTAGTCATGAAATAATCCAATGTTTGATGATTTCACACAGCTTGAACAAATCATTTCCATATTTTGTTCTTCCCATTTTGGGAACACTAATACGAAAGTAGTTTTCAGAAGATTCCCTCCAACAATTTGCTGACTAAGGCATTTTAATATGTAAAATTAAATCTATTTATCCATTTTCTGGAAGATTCCCCTTAAATATGACTAACTAATTGATTAATATGATGATCTGATTATTAATTAATATAAATTTTGAAAAGTTTGCAATTTCCCAAGGAATTATTTCCAGTGTACTGGCAAAAGTTTAAATTTTAATAAGTCTAACAAAGAACGAATTGGGTGCATATACCCTGTAAAAAAATAAACAGAATACACGTGCGATCAGTGGAGTTTAAAATCCCATCTGATGCGATGGCATTCTTAGTGTTTATATACGTATTAATGAATTCTGATCGCAGCGATCTCTGATCTCTGTGCCTGATGCCAATCAAAAGAGCTATTTAGTGGTCAGCGAAGCCTGTTTATATCTCAAAGTAAGAGCAAGAGAACCCCTTGTTGGCAATGGGATTGGGGCATGGGTATTGGGTATACTTATTAACGCTTCATTAAACTCTTCTTGTAGCGCCCACCAACAAAAATTAAAGCGACAGCTACGAAATGTAAGCACAACAAGAGAATAATGAAGTAGTGGAAGAAGCTTAACTCGAAGAGCAAGAGGTAGAGAGCTACAAGTGGGGGTTAAGAGAAAAGAGATTCTGGCTTACTGGTACGCGTATGTAAAACTGGTTTTCTTATTTTGTTTTCTTTCTCATTTAAAGGTTTTCTGTTTCGGAGCCCAACTACTACTCGTACTCTCGTACTACTACTATATAAGACTTGTTCTTTGCTGGACAATGGCCCAATGGCACACAGCAGCGATAAGATCTAAGTTAATTGAGCCACTCAAGTGCCCTACACGAGTACAATTTGGACAAAAAATGCCGAAAATACTGAAAATACTCGGGGTAAGTATGACCCGGAACTAGAACCTTAGAAATAAACGTTTGTAATGGCGCGATTAAATTGGAATAGATAGGTTCGATTGCAACAATTGGCACATTAAGTTAAATGGCGAAAGGCGATCGGATAAGCATCATTTACTAATTGCGAAAACCATTTAAAGTTCTTCGATTTAATAGCCCAGACCCCCGAGTGTTTAGGGCACTTTTATGGGCTAGATGGTAGATCAGTGGTCATTACGCCTAGAAGCCACAACAAAATAATTAATAAATTTTTCGTATTATTTTATTACGCACAATAAACCAACAATATATGTACCAGCCAGTATAACTGAGTCGGCTGCTTGATACCCTCTAATTGATACAGTTTCCTATACAAAACCGATTTAAGAATAACCTGCAGAGTCTATTATCGATTCAAAGGCTTTTGTTCTACCCTATAAAGTTCACTTTGATTATTAATACTGTTCAGGAATATATGTTTCTGGATATTTTGTCTCCCTTTTTTCTCTGTTATGCCCTACAATCAATACATAAACGAAAATGAAAATGAAAACAAAACAGAGTTCATGGCTCATAGAAAAATCAGCTTGTTCTCTTAGCATTTTCGTCTTGGTCATTGGGTTCTGTTCAATCCATCAAATGAGATTATATTCATCAACTAGGCAGTCGCACACAGCAACCAAGGGAAGGGCTTGGATCTGGGTGTTTTTTGAAGCTGGAGGGATTGGGAACGAACGGCAGTGGATGGTGTTGTTGCTGCTGACCATTGGCATTGGAATTTCTTAATTTTTTTGACAGTTCTCATCAGATCAAATGTGTTGAAATGGCTATTATTCTGATTGTTATTGTTATTGCGAGCAATTTTTATGGAAAATCATCCAACAGATCGCAACTAGAGTGACAGCAATAGTAATCGCAGTAGTAATAGGAGCATGACGTACCACAAATTCTTAAAATTCTGTTCAAGATCTGTGAACTCCATTAAAAAACCGTTTTATATCTTGTCTACCATATATCTTTTGTGGCGCTGACAATTTAGACGCCAACCCAAAACAATATATATAAAAATTCGAATGAACAGTCGAATGTCACAGACATTAGAAGACCTTGTACTATGTTTTTATAGATAATGCGTAAATTATAATATATACAGACAGACTAACAATTACAAATTGTTCGGTAGTCTTTTGTTTAAGTGTCTAAAGCATCTATACACATAAATCTGTTACGTTTCAGTTACATTATGTGCAACTGATAACACTACACATAAATCTTATACAGACCCTTTTTGGCGCCATTCTTCGCACAGGCTCGAACAACAAATTATAATTGTCTGTCTTCACTTTGCGCATAGTTCCGAGAGCCAAATAGTTTTCTAACATGTGTCAAAGTCGTGAATGGCCCGCACTTGACATTAGATTAAGATATGGTATACATAAATAATATGTTAACCTTGTAATAATACATATATATATATATATATATAGTATATAGTATATCCATCTATATATGTATTTGTATCTTAAAGATAGATTTCTATATGATACTATATATTTACAAACAGATTCCTGCAGCTGTCGGATGTGCTCACAGTCGAGCATTAAATTCTGCTGTTATACTTTGACATGTTTACATAGGCCAAATAATATTGGCAACAAATACACACACACTCTCACATACTCACATATATATATTCATATGGGTTTATCTGTATATACATACATAGCTTTCCCTTTTTCGTTGCCTCCAATATTTTCCTCAGATCCAGCTGCTTTTTGTCTTGAGTTGCGTAAAAAAGTCGAGCCCTGGCCCTATTTATAAATAAAGTGCTTTACAACTTCCGGGACATGCAAAACTTTTGTCTTACATTTCCGATAAGCAAATCTCTCGATAATTAAATTCAGTTCGAACAGAAAAAAACAACAACAATCGAACAAATTGGCCGCTTCTCTTAAGGCCAACCAAATGTGAATTGTTAAAACTTGTTAAACAGTTGCTTTAGCACCAATATGGAGCGAATGTTTTGCTCTTCATGCAAATTACTTTTTTTTTTATTATTTTGGTGAACTTGAAGCACTGGGGTCTCTAGAGTCGTCGCTCGTCTGTGCCCATTTATGTCTCTGCAGCAATGGCAAGTGGGTTAACCAGTGCAATACGAGTGCCCAGAGTGCTATTGTCTTTAGATGCTTGGATGCTTTAATAAGGCATAAAATTAATATTAATTCGTATAAATGTATAAATAATATTTTTGAATTTAATTACCTGGGTCTGCCTATTTGAGGCTGTGGCACTTGACAAGCACACGCATACACACTACTTTTTCATAATCAATTCATTAATAAAATATTTAATTTGCTATTTCCTTAGTGGGCTAGGTCTAAGCAATAAGCGATTGCATATTTAGTTAGTTGCAGCATTTAGTCATTGATCACTGATGATTGATCAAATCAAGGTACGCTCGCTGCAGCCAAAGAGGTGAGGCCAGTCTCTACGAAAGATGCTGCATTAGAATCTAATCAAACAAGGTGAGTGAACGTTGTTTTACCAATATTTGTGTAACGGCAAACTGTTGGCAAAAGACAGGTCATGTTTTCTTTCAAAAGTCGATTCAACCTACTTACCAAACACTTGGTCTAAGCAATGATACAATGCAAATTAAAGAGTTAGAGCTAATGAAACTATCTCAAATCGATCGTAATCTTCATCTACAATTTAATACGATATTTTTAAAATACTAAACCAACCTCACTGTATAAATCAAAGATGCAAATATGTGTAATGCAAGGCTATAAGCAAATAACTGTTTTTAAAAAGTTTGTGCAGCTTTCGTTGGATCAAGATAAGTGAAACATAATAATTGGATAACTAACATACGATACTAAGAAAGTTGGAAAATTTTGGGGTTCAAGCAGAAGATAAGTATAAAGAATAAAGCCAAAAGTTAATAACGAAGATACCAGATACACAGACTTGTCTACACATAAGATAAGATTAAACACCGAAAGATGACAAATATTAAATGCAACCAGATTTCACTTTCTGGCGGGAAACCAGTTTGTTTTAGTTGTAGGCCAATAAATTATTTAAAATATGACAAAAATTTGCAATAAATCATAAATAGGCACAATATTTATAACGAACCTGCATCATATTAAATGAACATTTAATTGCACTCTATCACTAATTAATATTCACTTATGCGGTTGTACTAACAAACTGAAAACTACATTTATTTAATACCTAAATTGAGATGCGATCTTTGTTTGAAACGGTTCCCAAAGATGCGATGCTTAGCTACCTCTCAGACTGGAAACTCCATATTGAATTTAATAGATGATATAAAATAATGTAAAGTGGGAGAAACCCTATTTGAGCAGCAGTAAAAATTCGTAGTTATCATTTAAAAAAAAAATTATTCGAATTGCCGGTTATCAATAAGAAATACCCCCAGTGCAAAAAATACTGCTATGCTAATAAAAAGATAAAACTTGTTTTTTTTTAATACTTTTCACTGACCGCGTTCGATTTTGTTTCCTGCAGCGAGTATAATAATCCGTAGCTAATTTCATTAGCATAGACCGAGCAGTAAGAGACAGCCGGAATTATTATGATAGCTACAGTACGACTGCCTTATACAGAACATATACACATTGTGAAGCGCAACTCAGTTAACTGTGTAGAAATTGCAACTGTGTGGCAACGCTGTTAGGGCTGTTAATCAGTCCCAGCCGGAATTTTGCTTTGAAGCGCACATTTATCATTGCATCTCGTTAAACACACATGAGCTTAGATGTAATATCCCCATTACTGTTCAATATAAACAAAATAAATGGCATTTATTATTATAATATTGACTGGCAATAGACTGTACAGTCGTACAGAACCGACATGACTTGATTGTGAGCGAGGTTTTTTGTCAAGCACGAAAAAATATACATAAAAGTAAGATAATAAATTATGAAATTAAAATTCAATTCTACTTATATGAAGTTAATAATTAAACTATGGCAAAGAAAGGAACTATAGCGTCTTGTGGGAAATTTAGAATATTTCCAAACTATTGACAACTTTATGTGTATAAGATCTCTTGATAAATGAGCTAATAATCTTTTCCATTGATTTCGAAGTTTTGGTATCTAACAGAAATCTATGTATTCTATTCTATTCATTCTGATACTCTCCATATCTAATCAACAGCAATTTAACTGTCTCCAATTGTTTACATGGACAAATTCCGCTTACCCCTTGCAACTTTTATATTAAAGCCTAGGTTCTGGAAGTAGGTTTTGTAAATGCGATTCATTAGCATTCGTGGTTGTTCTGAGTGTAGTTCCTGCTAGGTGGTTTATTGCTGAATCGATGTACGGCTTATAAATCGATCAATTTGTATAACTTGATATGCAGCAATGGTTGGCTGGGTTAGTTGGGAAATCAATCTCCATAAGCACATACCATATACCATATAGCATACACCATATAGCATATACCATATAGCATATAGCATATAGCTTGAACTCACACTGCTGCTCATGCATACTCTATCTTTTGCTTCTTGTCTTGTGTTTTACTACCTATGTATATTTTGCAGACGCTGGCAATTGTTAAGCGATTTGCATGGTCTGCTGTTTTGAGCTAGCGTTCATTAACCGCAGCCATTTGCGACCCTCAGAAGGCAATAACAATATAATAAAAGAAACAACAACAAAAAATTAAATAAAAAGCGAAATCGAAACTGAAATTAAAACTGAAAAAAGGTGAAAAACAATGGATCAGCTTACCACGTTCTGATTCTAACAATTTGCTATATATATTTATATGAATTGAAATTGAAATAATATATATAATATGTATGGATCTATATAGAAATGTCATCAATCTAGATACTATGGGTAATTCGCTTGGCTCTGGGGCCATGACAAATCCAATAAGAGTTCACCTGTGGGTGGATTGATATATATATATACATGCTTATATAGCCAGCTATATGGCTATATATCTATACAAGTATTGTCAAGTCAAGAAACAAGTTTTTCGCAAACTTTTTACCATACGTTGTTCATTTTTTTTCTTTCTTCAAATTCAAATTTTTTTTTTTTGTAAATTTTGCTTGTCTTGTTTTCAGCTTGATTCTTTTTGACCAAAAAGCGCTATGACCCAATTTCCTTGACACATGCCTGGCAGGTTTACAAACCCCAAAAGAAACTGTTACGGTTAACAATCAATTCTACGTGCAACAGTGATCGCAGGAGCGTAGGGGCGTAGGGGGGGTGCCCCAGCACTCATTACTTAGCTGTTTCGCTGTTTGGCATGTTGCTGCTTTTGTGGAGCTCATTTTTACCTCTTCTTTTTTTTCATTTTGCAGATTTCATTAGTCAATAATTGAGTTTACCTGTCTGTTTTGTCAGTGAACCCATAAACACGAACTCTGCGCCCCGGGGGCAGTCGAAAAACCCGACCCAAGTCAACCGTGTTTCAATGTGGCTGTTGTTGTTGTTCTTGTTGCCACACCGCGATTCATGTGGTGCGACTCTACTTATGCTTAGAGAGGCTAGTGGTGCGATTGTTGTTCTTGTTCTTGTTGTTGTTGCTGCTGGTGGCATATTCATTGAGAACTTCAAGTTCCCACGCTTGAAATTCTTCACGCATGCCGCCTATACACCAAATATTATTATTATGCTATATGAATTGATCTCAAGCTCTTTTTTTTTTGTTTCGGTTCTCTCTGTGTGGCACATGCAACACGGACTTTCGCCTTCTATTGGAGGTTTAATTTTTTTTTTCTCTATACATAAATTATGACTATATTTGAGCTTGCAAATTTATGTAGAACAGATGCCAATATGCGTTCGATAGATAAATAACAGCAGCCCACAATATCATCAGAGTCATTATAATCCTATAATCATAATAAACACAGCAGCAACAGCCCCAACTCAGCCTCAACTACAAGTAGCACGCGTGTGAGTTTTTTTTTTTTTTTATTTTCATTTTTGGGCTGTTGTTGCTTTGGTAATGACCCAAATTTCATAGCTGTGCGCTAAATACGCCTAATGGTCGTTTAATTATTCGACAGACACCACAGACACGAGACAGACACGACACCAACACCAACATCAACAGCATCAGCAGAAGCCGAAACATAAATACAACTAATTGTACAATAACAAGGCATTCCCGTCACACACGCACGCACTTAGCTATATTTATGTTTATTTTATAACAACAAAAGGCTAAACAAATGCATCTCTAAACAAAATGTGCTCATAATCACATATTAAACGTTTCATATATTATTTTCCTCACACAAATTCATTCAAAAAACCCCCAGTTCTTGTCTATTGTCGACTGTCGTTTGACATTTGCTCAACCAGATGCCACCTAGGCAGCACTACAACGCCCTCTAGCGGCTGTCGTGTGAGTTAACTCGCAGCTGTTGCTCTACAATAGGCCTAGGCTCTGTTTTTTTCTACGGTAAACACCTTATAACATGCCTAGAGCAAGAAACAGTGTAAATCTTATAATGATTGACTTCTCCTTCAACTTTAATCCTCACGTTTAGTCATAGCCTATTTTTTGGGGAACATTCCTAGGTGTTCTAACATATATCTAAATATATGATAAGATATGATATGATGCTCATAGCGCCAAGAGTTCGGAATGCACTTTCTATTAATAGTTTATATATATTATAAAATATATGAAATAAAATATATTATTTTTGTTTGTATATCTTTCAGTTATCCTAAAAGTATTCAATGGAAATCAGAAAGAAATTGTGGGATAACGGAACAGCGGAATTAAACGGAAGTAGTCAAACGATGAATCCTGTATCTACAGCTCAGTTTGTTCGAGTGACTTGAGCCCCGCCTTATCAACAACAATTACATTGAAGGTAAGCTTTAATTTTGTATAAGTAAAAATGTAATACAAAATGTTTGTATTTATTAAATTAAGGTTTAAAAATAGAATATTTATTTAATTATATTATTAATTCATTTACCAGCGCATTTATCAACGATAAGCTATCGATAGTTAATCGTTTTATTTGTCGCATCTCTAATTGTGAACCATTAACCCATCAGCATTTGACAAATTTGCGCTTGTCTCAAGTAAACTTCACAAATTTATTATTAATAGAGCTCAACGCATTTTTACAACGACAGCAGCAGCAACAACAACAACAGCAACAACACCAACAACAGCAACAGCAGCAGCAACAGCAGCAGCAACAACAACAGCAACACCAGCAACAGCTGCTGCTGTGTGTTGTTGCTGTCGGCAACAGTTGGCAATTGAAGTTGACGTTGCTGCCGTTGTTGTTGTTGTTGTTGTTTTTGTTGCTGATGTTGCTGCTGTTGCTGCTGTTGTTGTTGTTGCTGCTGCTGTTGTTGTTGTTGTTATTGCCATTGGATCTTGCTGTTAATTTGTTTATATTGTTGAGCAATTGACACGCCTGCTTTACCTAAGCAAAAATTACCACAATTGTTTGGAGTGCTAAAACTTAATAAGTGTGTTTAGGTTTATTTTTTTATATTTTGTTTCTTTTTTTTTTTGCATTTTGTTGCTATTTGGCTTTGGGTTTTGGCTTTTGCCTTTTCTTTTATGTATTTTTATTTCTATTTTTCCTTTTTCTTTCTGCTTGTCTTTTATTATTGCTTTTTTGGCAGAGTCTTTTCTTTAGGCCTTTTCGCTTCGGCTTGTTGTTGCTGCTGTTGCTGTTGCTGCTGTTGATGTTGCTGCTGTACTTGAAGGCAATGACTTTGGTTCAGCATATAGCATACAAATTGCGTCTATTCGTTGCTTTTTATATATTATATATATATGTATATATGTATATTTATACATATGAAGTCCGTGCCCAGGCAGCTCATTACAAGCAGCCACAAGCAGAAAAAAAACGAATACAGCAACAACATATGAATATACTTATGAGTATATATGAATATACTTATGAGTATATTCATACATATATATATTTATATATTCAGATTGTATTTGTGCCTAATCTATAATTGTATACGATTTCAATTAGTTCTAAAAACAAACTACAAATCATTTATTGAAAACGATTTAGTATGCTAAAATAAATCGAATCGAAACGAATTTCTACATTTCTATAGATGCTATATAGTATATATGGTATAGTATGTATATACATATATGTATATATATATATATTTATATGAAAACTGTATGCATTTCTATATCAAACATTTAAAATAGGCGAAATATGAATAATATATATTTATATATAGCACCAAAATAAACACAACTGATATGCATAGCTTATATGTATTTATG